>JAYESA010000015.1:84109753-84249753 GCA_036927795.1 Iris macrosiphon | reverse complement strand
TATATATATATATATATATATATATATATATATATATATATATATATATAGTTAGATATATATTATATATATAGTAGTATATATATAAGTATATATATAGATAGTTAGTTAGTTAGCTAGTGTTAGTGAGGGGTAAGGCTTGAGTATCTCAATACCTTGAGATACTCAAGGTATTGGGCGTCGGGGCAAGGTATTGAGTTTTAGCCTAGGAATGAGGTTAGACTTGGTTTTATGTATATAATTATATATATATATATATATATATATATATATATATATATATATATATATATATATATATATATATATATATATACATGCTGGTATATATATTAGAGGGTATAGACGGGGCGTATAACATAGGTTGAGGTATCGGATACCGAGGGTATCTCGGTATCTCAAGGAGGCGAGTTCGAGGGTTTATTAGCTTAATGACCTAGTTTTGACCTAGAATTTTAGGGGCACCCTAATTTGACCTAGAGTTGACCGTAGTTGAACCGGTTGACCGCCAAAGTCAACCTTTGGCCTAGTTTTGACCTAGAGTTGACTTTTTGGACCCAGAGTTGACTTTTTGACCCAGATTTCACTGGTTTGACCCGATTGACCTAGAACAACCCTAGAAGCTTATTTTTAGTTATTTTATATCTGTTTAACTCTTTAGAATCCCGTTTAACCTTGCTTTTCATAATAGGTCCTTGCAACGCTAGTTCGGATCGTCAGTTGCTCAAGACGTCAGGCGAGTACATTCTCTGATAGTTTTCATTATCTGATGATTATTATGATTCAGCTTCTAGTATAGTATTCTATGATTTTTCTAGCACAACACAGACTAGTATTTCTAGATTCATTTACTTGCGATACATATATTTTATATTTTTGGCCTCTATTTTGGAATCACCTACTGGCATCACATCGTGACTCACTACAGGCATCACTCATGTTTCTGGCTGGACTCATACTTGATTTATGTGTCGGGTCTTGGATTCACTTGTACTAGTCGGGGCGGGGAAATACTCGAGTAGACATGTAAACATTCCCAACTGGAATCACTGGAATCACCCCCTCGTGTCTAATCTGGAATGATAGCAGTCGCGCACCCAGTGTGCGGTGAGCCGTACTTACCCCTAGCCGTTTATATGTCGAAACAGGTATTTCAAAGACACGAGTTCATTCTTTCTAGTCTGGACTCTCTTGCATTCTTGACTGGTCTCACTTATACTTTCTGGACTGGACTCATTACATTTACTCTTGCTGGACTCACTTCACGTTCTTGTGCACATACTTGATCTTAGTTTAGATTTCTTGTATCCTGCAGTTATTACTATCTTACTTCTGATTTTCATGCATCTTTACCTTTATGCACCAGTGATATATATATATATATATATATATATATATATATATATATATATATATATATATATATATTTTCTTGTCCATACTTTATTTCCTTTACCTTGCTACTTGCTACAACTGCTTTATAGTTTTTATCATTTAACTGGAACTGCTGTTAAAGGTGTACTTGCTCCAATCCTGACTGGATATATTTTTCAGAGGATCCGGAGGATTGGTATTCGACGTTTTATGGACCTCAGCCTGTCGATGGTGCAGACAGGGACCCCCTAGTTTAGGAGTAATTTCCAGATTGGTAGCCGGGATCACTAAGACCTCAGTTGTTGTATTTATTAGCTTTTGGTACCGAATTTGTCCCCGGTTTTGGATTGAGACCTTGTATTGTATATAATTCTGGATATTGTTGTATTATTATTATTGTGGTGGTTTTTAGTAGTTGTTTTTGTTTAGACTCTGTAGTTGTTAGACTTCCTTGTTATCTTATCGTGCTTAGATTCGTGATTGAGTGTCGTATTATCTTTATCATATTGCTCCTCCGTTTGGAGTTGAGATCTTGACAGGTTGTCACGACCCGCACCCGGTTTAGGGGCACGAGAGCGTGGGTACGTCCAGCCTACGCCGCAGCATCGGCGGTAGAACGCTGTCTAGGTCAAGTACTATCTAAACAATCTCACGCTAGTATCCAACTCCATAAGGAGACGTGGATATCATAAAATAAATCTAGAAATACTCAATTACAACTACAGCACGATAGGAAATAAAGAAATAAAAGAATACAGCACAAGTCTAATGATAACATACATACCTGCAATCCTTAACTTCCAATCCCCAAGTGTCAGAAACCAGTCTACTAATGTCACAGTCTGGAAAAATATTTTCCAGTCAGGAAGGAGCAAAGTACATCTCTAAATAGCAGTTCTATATAAATGACATAAACTATGTAGCAGTTCTAGATGGAAACATACCAGATGCATGTATAAGTACGAGGAATGTACAATGAGAGAAGTATTGGAAATACTGTAAGTAAATGCAGGAAAAGAAACAATATGTCCATGAGTAAGAATTCTATGACTAAGTGTGTGAGTACTAACTTTAATATGTGATCGGCTTGGGAACTTGATCAGGCTGGTTACATGTGATTAGCTATGATTCATGGAAGGTCAGGCTAACCGTTGGTTAGCTATGATGCATGGAGAGGTCAGGCTAATCACACGTAACAGCTATGAGGCATGGAGAGGGTCAGGCCGCACCCGACGTGAGATGCGGGGTGAGCTATGATGCATGGAAAGTTGGGTATGATCACATATCTATACTAAAATACTCCCCACCCCCGACTGGTATAGTAGATCTAATCATGGTACGCTATGGCACGGGATTCCCTAGGGAGGTAGCAAATCTCCCCGGAAATCAGTGTCTGTACATGCACAAGATATCAAGGAAACAAGTCTCGTACAAGCTACACCATGAATAAGGAATAACATCTCATGACGAGATCCATGTATACCAATCCGTGTAACCATCGTGTCAAGATCATGGATATTTATACTAGATACAGTGAACATAGGAGATATCATAAATTAGAAACTAATCAGAGAATGTACTCGCCTTGGGTCCTTAGCTGGTAAACCAAAGTCCTGTCCCAGAGTATCGTCTGGAGGAACCAACAGTCCTAAAATATATAATAAACAATACAATATTTACATCAGAAGCTATACTAAACACACAAGCAAATACTAACTCAGGGTCTATGTCAGACATGGGACTCAGTCAACTAGGGTCATCTAGTTAGACAGACATCTATAATACATTATACCTATTTAACTAACATTAACACCTACAATATTACTTGCACAAAAATAATTACATATACAATATATATATATATATATATATAATTCATGCATAATATATATATATATGGGTTGAACAATTTATTTACCATATATATTAAAAAATATGCTAAGTAGGTTTACAAATACATAATTATACATATACCAATTTACTTATACTAGAATACGTAGTTATATATATATATACCAATACAAAATATAAATCTACATACATATATATATTTACCAATATACGTATTTAATTAATATGTATATTACCAATATATTTTTATACCAAAAATAAGAATTATACTATATACAAATTTTAGAATTTACGTAAAAGTCAATATTTTTCATTTATGGTAAAATCGGTCACCGATCCAAATAAACTAATTTTGAACTAATTTAGATTATTGAAACTATATTTTTAATTTAACAATGTAACCAAAAATTATTATTATTTTTTTTTTTTACATATCAAAACCCTTTTAATTTGTTACATAAAAATAAGCTAATTACATAAACTAGCTAATTACATATTAATATAACCAAATTATATAAAATAACCAAATTATATGTATTAATTACATTAATTAAATTAATTATATAAAATAACTAATTATATATGCTAACTGATTATATAATTTAATTAACAAAATAATAATTAACCAATATAAATAAACTACTTGATTAATTATAATTAACTACTAATTATATTAATCAATTAACTTAACTAACATATTAACTATCGATTAACTTTACTGATTAACTAACTTTACTGATTAATTGTTAATTATCTACTCTAATTATAACTACTACTAAACAGGGATCCACAGTCCCTAAATTCGAAAGATGGAAAAAAGGAAAGGAAGAGGCTCACAGAGGGGATTTCCGTCGTCGTCGGGCCGGGGCTCGCCGGGGTGGTCTCCGGCGTCGGCGTGGTGGACGGCGGGGTCGGCGCGGAGCTCGAGGCAGCGGGCTCGGCGCTCGAGGGGCGGGCTCGGCGCTCGAGGAGCGGGCTCGGCGCTCGAGGAGGCGGCTCGACGGATCTGGCGGCCACCGGCGGCTTCGTTCCAGCGGCTTCGAGGCAGCGGACTCGGCTCAGCGGCGGACTCGACGACGTCGGCTCCGGCGGCGACCTAGTCGAGAGACTCCAGGTGGTGGTGGCCTGTTCGAGGGCAGGGCGGCTTCGACGAGGGCTCGACGCGGCTTCGTTCCAGCGGCGACGACGGCGGCTTCGTTCCAGCGGCGGGCTCGAGTCTAGGGTTAGGGTTCTGGGTTTTGTGTCAGGGTTGGGTCTGTGGATCGTGTCCGGGGCAGGACACGATGGGTGCTTTACTGTGGACGTGTCCGGGTTTGCCGGACACGGAGAAGCTGTGTACAGTGGTGGATGTGGAGGTGGTGTCCGGGTGTGTCGGATACGGAAAAGCTGGTTGTAAACTGTAAATCTGGACACAGGAAAAGAAATGGATATGGTGGGACACCCGGGGTCGGACCCGAGGCCATCACGGCTGACACGGTGATGCTGGACACACGGACACGAGCACACAAGAAAATGGTGGTGATGGCTTGTTGGCTTGGGAATTGTGGAGGCTAGTTAATAATTAGGAGATTAGGGTTTCTAGGGAAATGTGAGAATGAGAACCTAAATAGGGAGAAGGGTGTGGGATAAAGGGTTGCGGGTTGGCCCAATGAGGAATGGCCCAGAATTAAATATAAAGGGCTTTTCATGTGGGAAGAATGGGGGCGTGAATGGGAGACGGAAAACGATAAATTAAATAGAAAAGAAATTTAAGAAAAAATGTTTTTAAGAGGCTTTCGATTAGCTACTAATTAAACTCATTTTTCAAAATATTAGGAAGTATGTAATTCATTTATTTACTACCCCAATTAATTATAAAATTTATTATGAAGAAACACTAGTCTTTTAATTAATTTTATCAAATAACTAACTTTATGATTTCAAGCCAATAGACATTTGAAACTAGAGAATATATATACATTATTATTTATTTATTTTTGTAATACATCGTCAATTAGGAAAAATGATTTTTATAAAGATTTTTAAATTACCTTCTAAAATCAAACATCGTTCAAATCAAATAAAAATTTTCAAAGAGAATTATTTTATAAAACTTGATATTTTAAAATAAATAAAAATCTAATTATTGTGGAAATTGGAAATCGGAGGTTACAAGTCTATCCACCTTAGAAAAATTTCGTCCTCGAAATTTTAGGGATGACTAGGATAGAAAAATTTTGTTGTTCATAATGATGAATATATCATTGAAGAAAATATTTCTATGAGGAAATATTTACCAAACAGAAGGAAACATGAAGAAAAGAAAATATGGTTTAAGACAGGAATAATTTGGAGGAATCATGGTTCGGCTTTGAATCCTCTAGAAGGTTTAGGTTTTGGGAAGTAGACACGATCACTAAAAACAGATAATTTGAATAATGCACGTTATCTTTTCAAAGTAACTAAACCAAGGAAGACCCAGTATATGAATGATATAGACATGAAAGTTTATAGCTAATTCGAAAGATACGGTCGACAATTTGATTTAAGAAACTTAAATACATCCTTCAGAATGTAACCAAGAGACATCTAATCGCCTTTCTTAATTTCTAGGAAAAGTAGTCTTACTACCATCTGAAAATCCTTCCTTTTATCCTTGTTCATTTTACTTTTCTCAACCTTGTGATTCATCATTAACTACTTTCTATAAAAGTTTCAAATTCCACAAACTTATTAGATTAGATCCTAGAATTTCTGAATCAAAAGCCTCATCATCAAATTCGAGTTTGTTTATCTTAGCATCAACTATACCTCGATTATTTCTTCGATTTCAAATGTTACTGTCATGGTCAAGATTTCAATTTAAATCACAACCTCAATATACCATGATCTTACTTTACGACCTTCAATTATATGATCCCATAATCAATTATATTAAAATCTTCTTTACCATGAGCTTCATTTCATTCCATATTTCTTTACCCGTATGTATAATGTCTCCGAATTTTGAACTAATATATATATTTTTTCATCCTCTGAATTTATTATCCCAATGTAAAAAAAATTTTACTACTCAAATCCTCAATATTTTAATTGAATTCCAGTCGCATCATAACCTCCTCAAATTTTGAGTAAATAACTAAATACAAAATTTACTATCCAATCCCTCAATTGAAACCCAATCAATGCATATTTATAAAAATCGTATCCCAAAATTTAAATTTTTTTTTTTTTTTTTTTACACAATCCATCAATCACCTCACTCCTCTAACTCAAATTCAAAATAATCAAAATTTAAATTTATAACTCAAATTTTTAATAATCAATTCAATCATATCAAGACCTCCTTAAAATTGATAAATCCTCAAATTTTTGGCTCTGTGAATTTCTAAATTCTCCCTTTAAGTTAATGTTTGTCCTCGAATTTCAATCATACCTCGATTTTCATAAAATCAATGATCCATCAACTCCGTTATAACAACCCCTAAATTCTTTATTTAATTTAATGCTCATCCACAAATTTAATCCTCTTGTCTCTTTTGTCGGTCATAACCTTGTCATAGATCCTTGCTATGGTCAAAATCCTAATGATCATGGTTTAAGAAAACTCTACCTACCGCCATGCAATTTAAGAAAATTATATAGGTCATGTGTCTTGTCATGGTATTTCAGTCTCTGTTAAGGTGTACTACTAGTTATATCCTAACAAGGAGATCATGAATACGAACTACAGTACTTAGGGAAATCAATCAATCAAGAGACGGGAACATTAGAAAAAACCTGCTAACATATTACTTGCAGTATCTACTATCTCTAACAAACACTTAACTCTAGCACATTCACTACTAATTTCTATTCATGTGCACTGGTACCCATATCAACTACTCATATGTCAATATTCATATCTCTCATCTACCAAAAATAAATCCTCAAAATAATCGTCAAGGTTTAACTTCCCGATCAACTTAAAATAAAATGCATATACCTCCTTAAAATTAGATACTCCACATCGAAATAAAATTTAATCACTTCTAAAATCTTTGTAGCCTTAACTATGTTTAGTGAATCAAATTTGAATCCTCAATAATTTAACAACATAAAATCTCAACTCCTTAAAAATTCTGAAAATTTAAAATTCATTTCCACCTTTTATTTTATAACTCCTCAATGTACATATTAGTGCTCACGGTCTCTGATACTCAAGGTGCACTCAATACCTCTATTGTCTAGAACTGTGTACTAAATTTGTACTGCCCGAATCACTTGCACTATTACCTCCAATGATCAAAGTTATCATCAACTGTGTTTTTCCTTCATGATTTCAATTATGTCAATTGGTATATCATCTAATTATCAACACACAGAGTGCTTACTGTTATTAACGTCATCCTTGACTAATCCGCGATATAGAATCATTAGCACTTCTTGGTATTCTATCACTAGCTGCATTAATGGATTATCTCGTCAAGCTCATTAGACTCATGATTACCTGTATCCTCTATAACACTCATGTTTCTTTACTCTCATGGGTATGTGTATGGTTTCTCATCTCGATGGTTGTATATGTATTTCCTTCAATCCTTTAAAGCCTATTAAACTAATCCGTGATACGCTTCACCATCTTCATTACCTATTCCGATATTTCTCTACTCATGACACCTCATTAACTTTATGCGTATATATCTCTTTACCTTTAACATTTCCGATATCAATCATCAAATTGGACATCATGCTCCATAAATCCTTAACACAATTCCCGGATACTTAATCGTTTACATAGATCACTCAATTACATCATCATGATTATCCAGGACGGGTAATTGGCTCTGATACTAACTCTGAGAACTATCACTGATACTCTATACTCTCCTTAACTCTCAGTCTCTAATGACACTACTCCTAGAATCATTGGTACAAGGTACTATGCTAAGGGCTAACTCTAGATTAAAGCCTACTGCTCACATGCCCAACTAAGAAACACTTACAAATCACTAGCAACACAGTCAATACTAATACAAGACAACCAAAATTACAAGCCACTAATTATCATACTTAACAAAAATCCTCAAGGAATAGGAGCTCAAAGACTGGATTGAGGACAGAAGGTATCTTTACTGTTAGTAAAGAAAGAAGCGGTGGAACAAAGTCCTGGAATAACAGAAATAGATAAGTCTTGAGATGATATTTTAAGAACCAATTTAAGATACAACCTGATAATCATACACGTCTATCCGAAATCATGACACTCAGAATCCTCGCCACGCCAGTAAGCATAGATGCGATAAACGACAGGTTCCGTAGCTAAGGTGTACAACCCTATAATCATGTCATCTAGAATACTCGCCACGCCAACCGGTATGGCTGCGAGAAACTCTAAATCTCATAACTAAAGTATGTACATCCAAGTTAGGTTCCTACGTTTTCGTCACGACAGCTAATATGGCTGCGATAAATTCTAGGTTCCATAACCAAAGTAGACGTTTTTACCTTTCTCACTGTCCTCATCAATATATGTCATCAGATGATACCGTAAATTTTGGTCCATAAAATTTATCTCAATTTGAAATCAACTCAACAACGATACCAAGAATTAAAGTTAACAACTGGTCAACAAGAATCAAACTCAACAATGATACCAAGAATTTAATTTAATAACTGCTCAACAAGAATCAAGTTCAGTGACAACAAGCGAGAGCGGACGGAAACAAGGAAAGATTTAAATTGAAAATAAGATTCTCATGGGGTCATCCCAGGAAATCTTTCAAGAATTTGTGATTGAGTATCCTCTCTCATCCTAGTATCCTATGTCCTATATTCAATAGCAGGTACGCAGTAGTATAACAAGGACGCCACACTACTACGACATCGCACATCTCGCGAAGTCAGACCTGCATGGGCCACCACTAAAAACGTGTCACGACCCGCACCCGGTTTAGGGGCACGAGAGCGTGGGTACGTCCAGCCTACGCCGCAGCATCGGCGGTAGAACGCTGTCTAGGTCAAGTACTATCTAAACAATCTCACGCTAGTATCCAACTCCATAAGGAGACGTGGATATCATAAAATAAATCTAGAAATACTCAATTACAACTACAGCACGATAGGAAATAAAGAAATAAAAGAATACAGCACAAGTCTAATGATAACATACATACCTGCAATCCTTAACTTCCAATCCCCAAGTGTCAGAAACCAGTCTACTAATGTCACAGTCTGGAAAAATATTTTCCAGTCAGGAAGGAGCAAAGTACATCTCTAAATAGCAGTTCTATATAAATGACATAAACTATGTAGCAGTTCTAGATGGAAACATACCAGATGCATGTATAAGTACGAGGAATGTACAATGAGAGAAGTACTGGAAATACTGTAAGTAAATGCAGGAAAAGAAACAATATGTCCATGAGTAAGAATTCTATGACTAAGTGTGTGAGTACTAGCTTTAATATGTGATCGGCTTGGGAACTTGATCAGGCTGGTTACATGTGATTAGCTATGATTCATGGAAGGTCAGGCTAACCGTTGGTTAGCTATGATGCATGGAGAGGTCAGGCTAATCACACGTAACAGCTATGAGGCATGGAGAGGGTCAGGCCGCACCCGACGTGAGATGCGGGGTGAGCTATGATGCATGGAAAGTTGGGTATGATCACATATCTATACTAAAATACTCCCCACCCCCGACTGGTATAGTAGATCTAATCATGGTACGCTATGGCACGGGATTCCCTAGGGAGGTAGCAAATCTCCCCGGAAATCAGTGTCTGTACATGCACAAGATATCAAGGAAACAAGTCTCGTATAAGCTACACCATGAATAAGGAATAACATCTCATGACGAGATCCGTGTATACCAATCCGTGTAACCATCGTGTCAAGATCATGGATATTTACACTAGATACAGTGAACATAGGAGATATCATAAATTAGAAACTAATCAGAGAATGTACTCGCCTTGGGTCCTTAGCTGGTAAACCAAAGTCCTGTCCCAGAGTATCGTCTGGAGGAACCAACAGTCCTAAAATATATAATAAACAATACAATATTTACATCAGAAGCTATACTAAACACACAAGCAAATACTAACTCAGGGTCTATGTCAGACATGGGACTCAGTCAACTAGGGTCATCTAGTTAGACAGACATCTATAATACATTATACCTATTTAACTAACATTAACACCTACAATATTACTTGCACAAAAATAATTACATATACAATATATATATATATATATATAATTCATGCATAATATATATATATATGGGTTGAACAATTTATTTACCATATATATTAAAAAATATGCTAAGTAGGTTTACAAATACATAATTATACATATACCAATTTACTTATACTAGAATACGTAGTTATATATATATATACCAATACAAAATATAAATCTACATACATATATATATTTACCAATATACGTATTTAATTAATATGTATATTACCAATATATTTTTATACCAAAAATAAGAATTATACTATATACAAATTTTAGAATTTACGTAAAAGTCAATATTTTTCATTTATGGTAAAATCGGTCACCGATCCAAATAAACTAATTTTGAACTAATTTAGATTATTGAAACTATATTTTTAATTTAACAATGTAACCAAAAATTATTATTTTTTTTTTTTTTTACATATCAAAACCCTTTTAATTTGTTACATAAAAATAAGCTAATTACATAAACTAGCTAATTACATATTAATATAACCAAATTATATAAAATAACCAAATTATATAAAATAACCAAATTATATGTATTAATTACATTAATTAAATTAATTATATAAAATAACTAATTATATATGCTAACTGATTATATAATTTAATTAACAAAATAATAATTAACCAATATAAATAAACTACTTGATTAATTATAATTAACTACTAATTATATTAATCAATTAACTTAACTAACATATTAACTATCGATTAACTTTACTGATTAACTAACTTTACTGATTAATTGTTAATTATCTACTCTAATTATAACTACTACTAAACAGGGATCCACAGTCCCTAAATTCGAAAGATGGAAAAAAGGAAAGGAAGAGGCTCACAGAGGGGATTTCCGTCGTCGTCGGGCCGGGGCTCGCCGGGGTGGTCTCCGGCGTCGGCGTGGTGGACGGCGGGGTCGGCGCGGAGCTCGAGGCAGCGGGCTCGGCGCTCGAGGGGCGGGCTCGGCGCTCGAGGAGCGGGCTCGGCGCTCGAGGAGGCGGCTCGACGGATCTGGCGGCCACCGGCGGCTTCGTTCCAGCGGCTTCGAGGCAGCGGACTCGGCTCAGCGGCGGACTCGACGACGTCGGCTCCGGCGGCGACCTAGTCGAGAGACTCCAGGTGGTGGTGGCCTGTTCGAGGGCAGGGCGGCTTCGACGAGGGCTCGACGCGGCTTCGTTCCAGCGGCGGCGACGGCGGCTTCGTTCCAGCGGCGGGCTCGAGTCTAGGGTTAGGGTTCTGGGTTTTGTGTCGGGGTTGGGTCTGTGGATCGTGTCCGGGGCAGGACACGATGGGTGCTTTACTGTGGACGTGTCCGGGTTTGCCGGACACGGAGAAGCTGTGTACAGTGGTGGATGTGGAGGTGGTGTCCGGGTGTGTCGGATACGGAAAAGCTGGTTGTAAACTGTAAATCTGGACACAGAAAAAGAAATGGATATGGTGGGACACCCGGGGTCGGACCCGAGGCCATCACGGCTGACACGGTGATGCTGGACACACGGACACGAGCACACAAGAAAATGGTGGTGATGGCTTGTTGGCTTGGGAATTGTGGAGGCTAGTTAATAATTAGGAGATTAGGGTTTCTAGGGAAATGTGAGAATGAGAACCTAAATAGGGAGAAGGGTGTGGGATAAAGGGTTGCGGGTTGGCCCAATGAGGAATGGCCCAGAATTAAATATAAAGGGCTTTTCATGTGGGAAGAATGGGGGCGTGAATGGGAGACGGAAAACGATAAATTAAATAGAAAAGAAATTTAAGAAAAATGTTTTTAAGAGGCTTTCGATTAGCTACTAATTAAACTCATTTTTCAAAATATTAGGAAGTATGTAATTCATTTATTTACTACCCCAATTAATTATAAAATTTATTATGAAGAAACACTAGTCTTTTAATTAATTTTATCAAATAACTAACTTTATGATTTCAAGCCAATAGACATTTGAAACTAGAGAATATATATACATTATTATTTATTTATTTTTGTAATACATCGTCAATTAGGAAAAATGATTTTTATAAAGATTTTTAAATTACCTTCTAAAATCAAACATCGTTCAAATCAAATAAAAATTTTCAAAGAGAATTATTTTATAAAACTTGATATTTTAAAATAAATAAAAATCTAATTATTGTGGAAATTGGAAATCGGAGGTTACACAGGTACCTATATTGATTGTGTGAGATTGTTAGCTAGATAGTAGACATAGACAGCGTTCTACCGTCGATGTTGCGGCGTAGGCTGGACGTACCCACGACTCATGCCCGATTTTCCGGGTGCGGGTCGTGACACAGCTGACCATGAGGAAGACAATGAAGACTCATCGAAACTCTTTAAAGTATGAATGTAGGCCCAGCACTTAGACTCACAATGGGAGCAATATTTCGAGCAGCGAGAACCTTCTACCAAAGACGAAGTCGTGCAAGTCGACCTGGGCAAGGAATCTTTTCCCAAATCTATCTTTATCAGCAAAAGCTTATCTGGCGAAGATCGTGAATCCCTGCTACAACTCGTACGGGAATATATCGATGTGTTTGCCTGGAGATATGAAGACATGCTGGATTTGGACCCTCAGATCATGGTCCACAAGCTCGACATCTTGCCGAACGTTAAACCGGTGAAGCAACAGCAGCGACAGTTCTGGCCGGACATCATAAATGCCATCGAAGCTGAAGTCAACAAACTGATAGCTAATGGCTTCATCTGTAATAAGCAACATCCGGATTGGGTAGCCAATTTCGTGTCCGTCGTCAAAAAAATGAAAAGATCTGGATCTGCATTAACTTCCTTGATCTAAAAATGTCCTACCACAAGGACGAGTTTTCCTTTCCGATCACAGACATAATGATCGAAAATACTTGTGGCTTCGAGCGCATGTCCTTTATTGAAGGATTCTCAGGCTACAATAAAATCAAGATATCTTTTGACGATGAGAAGCACACATCATTCTGGACACCGATAGGAGTGTACTGCTACACAGTCATGCCCTTCGGTCTGAAGAACATCGGTGCCACAAACCAGCGAGCTATGAGCACCATCTTTCATGAACATCTATGAAATACGGTAGAGTGTTACGTTGATGACATCACCGTTAAGATTGCTCCAAAGATGATCACCTCCGGGATTTGAAGACTGTGTTCGACCTTATGCATGCGCACCAGCTTAAGATGAATCTCACCAAATCCTTCCTAGGAGTCTCCAGTGGCAAATTTTTGGTCTTTTTCATAACTTTGAAGGGTATCCACATATACCCTGACAAGACCAAAGCGATCCTTGAAATGCATCTGCCGAAGAACCTCAGAGAACTTTGCGGCCTTCAAGGGAGACTGGCATACATCAGAAGGTTCATATCAAACCTCTATGGACGTTGACAGCCGTTCACTCAGCTTATGAAGAAGGGAGTTTCCTTTGTCTGGGATGAAGAGTGCTAGCGTGAATTCGATGACATCAAGAAATACCTTATGAACCCTTCGGTGCTAGTATCCCCTGTAGTAGGGAAGCCCTTTTTGCTCTATGTACGAGCAATGTATCACTCCCTTGGTGCTCTACTAGCCCAGAAGAGTGACATGGGTCACGAGCAGTCCATCTACTACCTCAGCAGGATAATGGTCGGCGCGGATTATAGATACAATCTCGTCGAGAATGAGTGCCTTGCTCTAGTCTTTGCTATCAAGTAAACTCGGCATTACATGACAGGTTAAACGATTCATGTGATCTCACGGGTCAACCCCCTCAGGGTCCTCATGACCAAACCCTGGGCACTCAACTCCCGCTTGGCTTCGTGGGCGATACTCATGTCACCATACGACATGGTATTTGTTCCACAGAAGGCGGTCAAAGGCCAAGCATTGGCTGACTTCCTGGCTGCCCATCTAGTCCCAAAAACCTCTAAGCTTTAGTAGGAAATTCCAGACGAGGTAGTGGACTCAAACATGACCACAAGCAGAGAAGTCGTTTGGCGAATATTCTTCGATGGTGCTTCAAGAACATGGCCCAAAGGCGGTATTTTTACTGGCATTGGGATAGTACTAATTTCCCTATAGGACCTGGCCATAAACCGCGCTTACTCCCTCACAGAGCCATGCTCCAACAATGTGGCAGAGTAGAACGCTCTCATTATTGCTCTCCAACTCACTAAACAAGTAGGAGTTGACTACCTGGAGGCTTACGGCGACTCCAAGTTGATAGTCAATCAAGTCCGAGGAGAGTACAAAGTCCAGAATGAAGACTTGATTCCTTACCACCAACCCACAGTTGGAATAATCTCCACCTTCGAGGGGTTCTTCATAGAGCACGTATCTCGACTGCAAAACATTGAGGCTTACGCCCTGGCCGGCCTCGCTTCCTCCCTAGAAGTCCCGGTCAAAGCCTATCAGCTGATCACAGTGGTCGGTCAAGAGATGGTCAGCCCGAAGAACAACCTCTGTCTGTGCATAAGCTACTCAGTAGAGACAAACACTGACTCCCAAGACTGAAGACTCTCATTCATCGAATACGCAGTCTATAGAATTCTCCCCGAGAACCCAAAGGAAGCCACTGCCATCAGAAGACGTTCCCTCTGGTTTTATTATGATACGACTACCAAAATGCTGTATTGCCACTCCTACGATAGCCTTCTGCTACGATGCCTATCAAATGCAGAAGGGAAGAAGGCTCTCTGTGAGGCTCACGATGGGGTTTGTGGTGCCCATAAACCCGGACCCAAACTACAGGACCGTCTACGGAGAATGGATTACTATTCACCGACACTGATAGAGGATATTGTTGACTACGCAAGGAAGTGCCAAGCGTGCCAAATTTATGCAGACTTCATTCACCAACCCAAGGAGTTCCTACACCCAACATTTACGTCTTGGTCGTTCGAAGCCTGGGGCATGAACATCGAAGGGCCGATCAGTCCGCCTTCATCTAAGGGACATCGGTTTATTCTCGCTATTACCGACTACTTCTCCAAGTGGGCAAAAGTTTTACCACTTGCTGAATTCAAAATATCAAACATGATCAACTTCGTCAAATATCACATTATATACCGCCTTGGCTTGCCACAAAGGATCATCTATGAAAATGGTCCACAGTTTGCAAGTCATGCTTTTTATCGGTTTTGTGACAAAAACTGAATCCATAATATAGCCTCGACTTCCTACAATCTAGCAGCAAATGTTCTAGCGGAAGCGTTCAATAAGACCATCATAAAGCTACTCAAAAAGTTTGTATCATCCAACAAATGTGACTGGAATGAGAAGGTGGGAGAATATCTTTGGGCCTACCGTACAACAGTCCGAACACCTATTGGCAACACGCCATTCTCTTTGGTCTATGGAAGCGAAGCAGTCCTTCCCCTTGAGGTTCAAATTCTCTCACTCTGAATAGCTCGCTTCAACCGGCTAAACGTCGACGACAATCATCGCCGACGGCTACAAAAGTTAGAAGTACTAGACGAAAAGTGTCTCTTATCTCAACAACACATTGAGTTGTACCAAGCATGCCTCTCGGGAGCCTTCAACAAACGCGTCAAGAAGAGGACTTACCAAGTGGGTGACCACGTATTGACAGTAAGAAGGCCGATGGTTATGACCCACAAGACGGTCGACAAGTTCTAACCCAAATAGGAAGGCTCGTTCATCATAGAATCCTTATTCTCCAACGGCACCTACCAACTGGCAAAACCCAACGGCGACTTGCTCATGATGGCCATCAACGGCAATTTCCTAAAAAAATACTATGTCTAAGGCTAGGTTGGTACTTCCCTACTCACATCAGGACAACCAAGATGTACAGTATTTACACTCTTGGTTCTTCATCCCCAACGAGTGCCTATGTACGACACTGCCCTTTCTATACAAATTATTGTAAAAGCTATTATCTGTATTCAGGAGTCCTGGATACGCAATGGATAATAGATCCTCCAAATCTCCCCAGCGGAACAGTTACCAGGTCCACCTGCATACTCCTACAGGGACCACTCAAAAACCAGTCTCGTTAGACGCTAGCCATGTCCATATGACCTCTGAGCTATCGGCCTAATAATTTGTCCAGTGGAGTAACCCTCAGGTCTATCTACATTACCGGGTAGACCACACTCAGCAAACCACTCCTCGGTGAGTTTCTCGGACGCTAGTTCACGTCCATACTACCTCTGAACTACTGTCATAATATTTCTCCCCGACTATGGTTGCCATGTCCATATTACCCCTGAGCAAACCTCCCAAGTTTGGCTATCGATTATCATATCCACATTACCTCTAATATCGGTTGTCATCTCAACTTATCACCCGTACTTAACTCTAAGTACGCCAGCGGTATTAAGTCCACAAAACCTGCCACGTCTATATCACCTCTGGCAGGGCTTATCTCGAACCTACTACTTGCACTCCAGTGCTGTCATACCCCAGTCCCAAAATATCGAAGGACTAGCCATGTGGCAATGGCCAGCAGCATAACTCAAATGGGCAAACCCAATTTAATGGACCCGTTAGAGTGCACTTAAGCTGTAATAAATATAAATGCAGTCTACACCGTCTATCACAGAATAATTCTAATCTCATCCACAGAAAAAAACATAACTAAATATGATAAACTAATCAAGATAATAAATAAAGGAAATAGTCCATCATTAAGTCAATATTTGTAGTGTCTCGGGGAATAACCTGATAAAATAAGGAAAGAGAATAAGTCCATGAGTCAAGATATGAAATAACTTGAAGCATAAATAACTGAGTATGTAACAGAATACTCAGGAGAAAACCTCTAGCACAACCTCGTCATCTGGTTCCAGTACTGCTCCAGCGTCAGCTCTTGTCCCGTATATCTCGGGGTATTTCTCCTCTGCTGCACCTGGGGACATAATCCGGATCCAGGTCCTCAGGGGACATAGCAAGGTATAAGAATAACTCAAGCCAAATAAAATGCAGTATATAAAAATAGATCCTCGGGCCAATCTATGTAACCAGCTATGTGAAATACAAATAAGAGCATCACTAGTACTCAGACTGAGACCACTACAAGCTCTGTGTCAGGGAGCCCTAGCAGTAATATCACGTAATGGGCCAAGCTCTGGAACAGAGACTAAAGCACCTCAATAATAAAGTATATATGTATATAATCAGCCTGTAGCCTGTGTGTCTCTCCCCACCTAATGTAATCATACATCTCATGTCTACGACGTCTCATATCCATAACACGCAAGATCATGACCTCTAACTAGTACAATGAGTCATAATGATATCTATGTATATGCAAGTCTCATGTCACGAATCCTGTAAGCCTATACAGAATCACCACGAATAATTTAGAAAAGATTCCGTCACATGAATAGTGTCAAGTATCCTATGGTGTGGCGTACTTGATAAAGCAAGCACTTAAAAATATATAGGATCATGGTATCAACTCTCTAAGTGACGTTACAAGACTCCGCGTATGGCATCGATACTCGAATTTTGTTCCAACGCTAAGCAACGTCTCACGCTCCTAGGTTGAATAGGTACATCACAGAATATATATATAGAAAGAACACAAGCAAATAATATCATAGGATCTACTACAAATTGGCAAGGTACACTTGTATGTGTTTTAAGCTCCGTCAATTGCTATTGTAACAGTGGAATCTCCAGGTACGCCTCCGAATTCTGAAACAAACATCATCATTTCTCTCAAAATACTTGAAATACCTAGGATTGACTACCCATAAGTCCAATTTGGACACAGGGACAAAATTGACAGTTTCTGGTCAAAGCGGGGTCCACATGTGCCCCACTTCGCACCAAAAAATGTGCCAAAGACAAAGTTCTCCAAATTCGTCAAACTTAGTGTCTACGAGTCCAGTACGTTAGCACAAACCCAACAGAACGTTCAAGTAGAACCGTAGGGCCCGCAAAACGGTATTTCGTCAACGTTTTCAGAATTGAACCAAACTTGGGTCACAGGACCAGCGTAACGCTGCGAATCCGATGGCGCAAGTTTTGTTATGAAACAACAAGCATACACAAGATTATGACGAGTGTCAGAACATGCCGATACAGGACTTTTCGACGGATACGTATTGATTCCAGTGTGCACGCACATCCAAATCAACTTCCGCAAAATCTCTCACGTCCACGTTGACGACACGCACCTTTCGGTGCTCTCACACGATGAAGTTGCCTCGTTTAGCGGGATGTACGCATTTCAGAAAAATTTGGGTTTAAAAAACTAAGTTTTTGGTCAAATTCAACAGCAAATAAAATACAACATACATCGAATTAAAATAAACTAATTAAAGAGATTAAAACTTGATTATGTTGTCTAAATTACTGTTTAAGTGGAATTTAAAAATATTAACTAGGTTGGAAGAAAATCAGACATGAACATGGGTGGTTGGAACCGTTTCTGAACTACAAATTGGGTCATTTTTTTCCTGTTTTGCATCGCAAATTATGACCGACACAGGATACGATACACATAACTAATTACAGAGGGTTCAAGAGGGTCATGTGGTCTTCGCATAGGATTCGATAGATCGATATTTAGTTAACTGTGTAGAGAGTTACAGGGGCTAGAATATAGGTACCTCGGTGTGTTGTTTGCTCAGGATGTCGGAGCGGCTGTGCGGCAGCTTCTTTGCGGCGGCGGCGGCGGTCACAACGGTGGCGGCGGCGGTCACAACGGCGGCGGCGGCGGTCGGGGTTGGTCGAGGTGGTAGAGGAGATGATGGTGGTGGTGGTCGGCTAGGCTGATCTATATATAGGGGTGTACATGGGGATTACAGGGAGCGAAAGAGAGGGGGTCGGGCGGTTCGGGAAAGGGGAAGTGAGGGGGTGCGGGTGTTACAGCGGGTTGGGGGACTGGTGGGTTGCGGGTTGGTGGGTTACGGGTTGCGGGTTGCGGGTATGGGTTTGGGATCCGGGTTCGGTTAGTTAGGTTTGGGTTGGTTCGGTTTAGGTTGGTTTGGGTTGGTTCGATTTAGTTTGGGTTTGTTTATTAAAACAATATACATATATACATATATGGCTATCTAAAAATAGTTTTTGGCCCCAATAAATTCCAGAAAATTATACAATATTCTATTATTAGTTATACACCCAAAAATATAATTTCTGTACTATTTTAATAATTAATTTAATACACAAAAATATAAATCCATAAACGAACATTTATTATAATTAGCTAAGAATTACAAAAAAATCTCCCAAAATCTCAAAAATTCATAATTCCAATAATTAAAATTCTAAAATTAAATTCTAAAAATTTAGGGTGTTTATAAGTGCGCAACCCTAAGTTTTCTAGCGGGACATCCTAAACAGACTGTGATATTGTACTACGTCCATATTACCTCTAGTACGGTATCCAAAGCTCACACAAACAATTACAAACAAATGGAATAAATTTATTTCTTTCCATGAAAAGAAATAAAAGCAAACTATATTTGAGGGATTGTCAAGATACCAAGCTCGAAGGCAAAATGAAGACACAAAAAGCAAAAGAAGAGCTACTGGTGTTGTGAGTCAGAGCATAACTCTGTAATTCACTCATGGAGACGGGCTATACGGCCATCTAGGAGCACCTGAGCCCGGCGCTCAACCTCTTTGGCCATGACTTAGGGATCTTCGTTGCGAGCGAAGGACTCATAGTTGTCCTCGAGTTTCTGCACCATAACCTCGATACCAGTCGTGTTCTTCGCCACTTGGCTCGCCTCGGCCCAGATTGCCTCCTCTTTCTACTGGGTCTCCCGCAGCCTATTCTCCAGCACAACAAGCTCAACCTGCAGCTTCCTAATGGTCTCAGTCAGGTCCCTCTGCCGGGGGAGACACCCTTCCCTGAGATCGCTCAGCCGATCACGCTTCTCTTGCAAGTCCAGGAAGTTGGGCTGCAAAGTTTTCCATAGAGGAAGCAAATGTGGCCTTCTCCATCTCTACCTTCTTTGAGAACTCATTATACTCATGGGATATTAACATCCCCATATCTGCCTATTGGTACTGCTGCAGCTCCATCAGGCATTGCTCCACCTCTACCAACCTTTGGCCCAGGAGATCAGCCACTTGTTCGAAACCAGGAAGACCCCTCAGAGAGTGGACCTGGCCCTCAGCAAAGTGCTTGTCCCAGGCGAAGGATTTGTTGAGCTCCAGCACGCCCTCGACCCCTTATTTCAGGAACATATAGAAGCTCCAAATCGAGAGTCTGACGTTCTCGTCAAGCTTTTCCAGTGTAGCCAGAGTCAAAGGGGGCTGGAAGAAGGAAGAAGCCACTGGCTCAACAGGTCGTGCAATGATGCTCGAAGGTCCTGAGGGTGAAGAAACAACCAAGGAGCGACCGACTGTCCTGCTAGCGATCCAATCCTTCATAGATGCATGGAACGCCTGAATACCCGACAACTGAGCAACAGATGGTAGAGTGGCACCGTGACTAGGGATAGAAGTATCGGGGCACCCTGCTGCATCGGCTCACACCTGTAAGCCAACCCTAAACTGTGTTGCAACAGCCTCAGAAGATGACCCAACAACTGCAGTATTGGTAACATTAGGAACAGCCTCCTCTCGATGGCTTGCTACCCCAATATCTAGAGAGGCTTCAGTCGTCGAGCCCCCGGCAGCAATAGTTGGGAAAGAAGTCGCCGTACCAGATGGACCCGCAACAATAGGACCTCGTTCACTGCAGCCTCCGTAGGGGGCATGACAGGACGTCCGTCACCAGAACTAGGGAGAGACCTAGGCGCCTTCCTAACAAGTTTACTGCCCCCCTTTTCCAGGATATCCTCCTCAGCGGCCACGTCTACGGTCCTCAAGGGAGAGACAAGGCCTACAGAACTAGATCAACAAGTAATTAACTTCACCCGGAGAATTGAAAGATGAAGCCAAAAAAATTTGATCTTGTGAAGTTGAAAAATAACTTATCGGAAGGAGATATCATGTGTTATGGTTTGTCCAGTGTTGTCATAGTCTCTCCCATGGCTTCCTTGGCTTCCACATATATGTGCTCCAAAGGGGTATAAGGCTGCTCCTCGAAAGCTGCACTCAAGCCCTGAGCTCCCGAGGTCTCAGGTACCGGTTCTGAGGCACCCACATCAAAATCCTGGGAGGTTTCCTTTTCTAGTTCGGTGTAAGAAACCATCGAAGTGGCTGCTCGCCGGGGACGGTCCCTTCTCTCTTGTGTTTATAAATTTTCAAGCAGACCAGAGCTAAGATATTTATATAGAGGACAAGGCAAAATCAAACTAAGAGGGCTCAAGGATGCCGCCATAGCATCTAAAGTGGGCTCTTCTTCAGAAGCTACTGGTGTAAGGGGTCCTACCTCTTTGCTCGCAGTCCCCCTCACAAGGGACTTCGATGTCGCCACCGGTTCCAGCTCTGGGTCCACATCTGTCCTCGCCCTCTTAGAGTAGCGAGCGTAATGCGTCTCCATCTTTGGTTTGTACTTGGCAAGCAGGGGATCATCAGACGGAGATGTTGTGTCTTCCCCGGTCGATGGGTCTAGCTCTACGATCAGGGGCCTGGCCACTTCCTTGCCCTTCTTGGGCGTCCTACACGCTTTGGCATTCGGAGGCATCAGCATGGTGCCTTCGATATAACTTCTCACCAAATCAAAGTTAGTCGGCAGAGCGTTCACCGTACAATAATACTTCGCCACAGTGTACAGTATTTTAGGCACGACTCTGGCTGTTGGCAATTGGAACCTGACCCGGGTACTGGCAGCAGTATAGTAACTCCATGCTCGGGCCCCTGTAGAAGCATAAAAAAATTGGATCCATATGTCCAACAACCATGCGCCCCACAGAAACCAGGCCGTAGGATGACCATATTGTAGAGAAAGAAGCCGTATCCTTGCGCCCCAAACATTGGCCACATGAAGGCCTGACAAAAAGAGGACGTCTGACATAGAATCCTGACAAAAATAATTTTTTGAGCGCTTCAAAAAATATGAGCACGCTAAGCGACAAGAAGCCCTCGTTAAACTATTCACAACTTCTGACAAAGTGTACAGCGCCGCGAACACAAGAACCTATGCAGTCCAGGCTCCATGCGTTCCATGCATCTCTGGCCCTATGCGTTCCAGACTCTATATGTTCCTTACGTCTTTGTCCCTATGCGGTCCAGACTCCATGCGGTCCATACGTCTCTGGCCCTATATGGTCCAGACTCCATGCACTTCAGGCGTCTCTGGCCCCCTACGTTCCAGACACCACGCGTCTCATGCGGCAAAATCTTTCTGCTGCGATCCTCTCCTACCAAAATGTGGGCCACATGTCAAGCTAACCAAGTTACGCAACTGAAGACGAGAACTGCCAGAATCTCCAGCAAATAGCAAATCCCAACAAAACATCCATGCAGCAGCTCGCTCGGGACTCAACCCATACTATGCAGCTATTGTTGCAACCGAATTCTGTTGAATGAGCCCTCTGCGGCCACTAAACAGAGGCATATGCGGAGCTATAACCCATCAGCATGATGGCTATAAATAGAAGCAACTAGGATGTCCCAAAGGTTAGCTTTTTAACCCTTCAGAGAGACCAGACTACCCCCAAGCACAGGAAAGAGAACATAAAGGAGAGCATCCTCATTTTCTCATCGGACCATCAATGGAGTAAAGGAGCCGCCATAACGCCCTTATCCATCGTCATACCCCAGAATCAAAAATTTGTACTTAGATTATCTGTCTAGGACCTCTTTGTACTTCTTTAGTTTGTTATTAAAGCAACACAAATTTTAATAGCGAACAAGGTGACGACTGTGCTGGGGACACACTTCTCCTCTGATGAGAAGATGGTGATGCAGTCCGATATAGCCAAGCTGTGTTCAACCCAAAAGATGCTGGTGGTATGCTTCGACCAGTAAGCATTTGAGAATATGCTCTTTGGGGACATCGCGAGTCCTTCTCCAAGGCAAGTAAAGCCCAAGAAGACCCGCAGGACATGGGTAGCGAAGGCCCCTGTGCCTCACCTAACTTCGGAGCATGAACTCCCCACTACTCTCCCTGTTGCCACAGACATACACCATCGTCCACCCAGACTGGCCATGTTCATGCGGCAGTCGAGAAAGGCTATCCGCGACCAAACTCTGCCAGAGAAAATACTACGATGCCAGAAGTTCAGTCGTTGAGATAAGCTTCATGCGTCAACAACAGAAGTCGCATAAGTCTACAGCCGCATGCAAAAGTCCACATGCGACACCGGTCGTCGGCCGCAAGTAAAAGTCCACATGCGGCAGGCATAGTAGCAGAACCTCTATTTTTGATAGAATCTCACGCAGAGCTGATACTATGCGCCATACTGAGAAAGGTGAAAACCTGAACTTGGACTCTTCATACTACGTACCGATGCGTGCCAAGATGAAGAAGCCTAGGGCAAAGCGAGATCACCTAGATCAAGCAATTGCTCATTCGACCAACCGCCAGCAGGCACCGCTTACTATGCGAGCCCCTGACAGAAAGCCATACAAAATTGGCCCCTACGTCCAGCCCAAAGTGGCAATCGGGCAGGGTCGGCCCAAAGAGTCTTCTGTTGGCAACTTGGGGCAAGTTCTTGTACGAACCCCAGGTTAGGAAGCAAAATCTACACCCACACACCCGTGTGCTCGGTCTACCCTGGCTCACAAGTAGGATGCAATGGTGAATCAACCCTCGCGTGAATTGCGCAACGTAGTCAATCACAAGCGCAAAGTGAGGGAAACAACTAAGGCATATAAAGTATCTTCCCCAGGGCACCACTACGCTAATATTATCATCAACAACTGTTGCAACAAAGTAGCAGTACCTACAAATAGGCAGTCGACATTCCAGTGGCTGCAACTAAAGGCACCCACCCGATTACAACCCAAAAATAGGTACAAGTATCAGAGCAGGAGGAGCCTTCATTCGCCTCGTGTTATTCAGTTTCGAAGGCCCCCTTCGCGTAGGGAGGTAGGAAGCCCAGGACCTCCAGCCCGCCACTCTCGTCCAGCGTGTCGAGAAGGCGGGTCCAAGGGGGAAAAGAAGAAGGACCTACAGGGGGTATTTTCCTGGGCACCTACTCAAGGAAGAAGTTGTTAGCCATTGGGGGTAGCTCTGTCTCGAGACTCCAGATGACTGCAGAAACTGGGGGTCACAATCCTACAAAACTCTATGACAATCCAGCGTTCCGAGATGACGGGGATTCCCAAAGAACGGATGCTAAGATCCCTGGGGCTAACCACCCTCATAATGAAGATGCAGCCTCCTACACTGGGGTAGTGTTCCATCAGAGTCCGAACAGGACACGACCCTACCAACTTTCCCCGACGACTATTCGCTGTAAGAGTCCGAGGCAGAAAGTGCTACGTCTACCGTCCCATCCATCTTACCTCATATGAGAACATCATACATGGCAGGGGACGAGCACGAAGGCCCCAGTGATCGACAGTGCCTCGAGACCCTCGAGGCCATGAAGCAGACCATAAGCGCATTAATGAAATCCTTGACCCGGACAATATTGGAAATCAAGGAAAATATGGCCTCGCAACCAGCGAGGGCCTTTGGTCAGGCAAGCCTTGACCTCGGGACCAACAGGGATTCAAATGCAACCGCTCCACCCGCTGGCGTCAATCATCCCCTGCCCGGATCGTCTGCTCCTTCTACAACAGATGAGGCCCGAGAAGCAATTCGGAAGGTACGAGAACTGAGAGCTCGTTTGGACTCGTTAAGAAATCGGGACACACTCCGTGAGATTCTTGAGACTATGACAGGGCACCTACCTCCCAGTGATGCTCTCCTCACTAAGCTCTTTGTGGAAGCATTATCTAGAGTGGCCTTTGACTGGTTTTGCGGTCTGCAAGACAACTGCATCTCATTGTTTGACGACCTAAAGGGTCATTTTCTCGCCCGATTCTATGACGGGGGAAGGGACCTGACGATGTCCTCCCTAATGGATATTACGCAGAAAGAGAAGGAGCATGTACGTGCCTACATGGAATAATATAGGCAAGCAACACTGAAGTTTCCTCATGGTAACCCTGAGTCCACCCTGATGGACATGTGCCGCAGAACCTACTTCCAGCAGTCAGCCTCTGGATGGGCGACAGTCAGTTCAAAGACTGGATGCCATTCATCATCAACGATGTTAGTGCTGAGAAGAAGGTCAAGGACGCCCGTCTCTTGGGCATACAGAACCATGTTGCTGATGATAGGCGAAAATGCCCCTACAACAGTAGCAATAATAGCCGTGACGGCAGAGGAAAGCAGGCCCTTGTCGCTAACTTGACCAAGAAGCCCGAGCAGAAGTCGGCAGATGCTCCAAAATCAAAGGAAACATATTCCTTCGAAGACGATGATGTCATGGCAATATTTGACGTGTTAATGCAGGAAAACAAGCTTCGGCTCCCCGATGTCAAATGCCCTGTTGAGGCAGCCGAGATGAATAATCCGAAATACTGCCACTACCATCGTTACATCCACCATGCGACGCGGGACTGCTACACCCTGAAGCGGTACATCCAGCTTCTTCTCGACACCAAGGCCCTCACCTTGGATTTTGATGACAAGACAGTTGCCACAAATATGGTATCTTTCCAGTTCAACAACTTTCTGGGGACAAAAGCCCAGGACAGAGTAATCCCAATTCCCCGGGCAACCATGGAGGTTGTCAATCTTCTGCCAGCTCATGACCAAACGGCTGGGCTGATACCTCTCACCATGCCGCGTGGGGAGGTCATGTAGGTTCACCCCGATCTTGCTCCAGAATTTATGCAGCAGATAATACCGTCTGCCACGAAGACTAAGGGCAAAAAATTCAAACCCTGCTACACATTTTCTATCTCCGAAGAAGCAATAGCAGGAACAACAAGGTCAGGCCTAACGTACCAACGAGAGTACGATATCTCTGATGATCGTGCACTTCCAATAGTCGCACCCGCAGCGTCGGATCTGGGTCCCTCCCAGCCTCCAACAGCAAAAAAGTCCAAGCAGAAAGAAACTTGCTTCGACAAAGCATTGCACAGAGATACAACTCAGGGGTTGGAAAAACCCTACAACTTTGTCATCTTGGCCCAGCTCGCCAACACTCTAGCGAAGTTGTCTCTATTCGAGCTTCTTCGACTTTTTAAAGACACTCGGGTCGCTCCTAGTAAGGCATTGCAAAATACTGACACCTACCTGGCGCAGGTCAAGCCTCCAACTGAGGATCCTGCTACATGCCCCCACTGCAATAATGTGACAGAGGCGATACCCAATATCACATTCTCGCAACAAGATATATTGCTGAAAAAAATCGGCACAATCATCCTCTGTATTACACAGGGTACATCGGCGCCATCAAGGTAGACCGGATGCATATCGACCCCGGTTCATCAATCAGCATTATGCTGCGAAGTTTGCTTCAGACCTTGGGCATCCAGATGCATTGTCTGGCAGCAACCAATACTGCCATCATTGGCTTCAACGCTGGAAGGAGCTACCCTCTAGGCAATATTCGCTTGAAGTATCAGAACGGTGACTTAAAAACAGAGGTCACGTGCTACGTTATAGACGTAGACGTATCCTATATTGTCCTGTTCGGACGGCCATGGATACATCAATATATGATCGTACCGTCAACCTTGTACCATTGCCTGAAGTATGTGGACGATCACGATGTCGTCAAGACTGAATTTGCCGACGTTGATCCATTCAAAGGGGTCGAGGCCTATTACTCTAACTCGATCCTCTACAAACAAATCTACTAGGAAAAAGGTGACAATGACGCCGATGATGAGGCAGAGACCGGGACAAGATCGAATGGGCCCTTGAGAGTCCAAGTTAAAGCACGCACTCCCGACACAGCTCCTTCCCTCAAGGTGAAGCTGCACAAGAAAGTGTCCGAACCTCTGGTCGTTCGCCTTCGGAGACCACCAAAGGAAGCTCCAGCACCCACTACGACTTTCGAACCTCTAGTGGTAAAGCTGCGAAGGAAACCTCTGAAGCCATCACTCATACTGGGGGTAGAGCTCGGGAAAGATGAGCTGGAGGAGTACGTACCCGCTCATGCTAATGTCCCTTCTCTGGATGATGTAATTTCGGAAGACGAGATACCATATTTCATCAATAAAGGGTTATCTTTGAACTACTCGAATGTGGCACATCTCAAAGCACTATATTCCCTTGAGCACGGTCTGGGACTCCACCTTCATACACAGGTGACTACCTCCTATGCAGCCAACCGAATTCTCGTCAGTCAGAACTCCTACTTCATAGTTACAGCAAGGAGGAGGAGAGACAAACTCATCATCTTCGACAGAGTAGAAAGTAATCGCCGATCCTTCGTCCCAGAGATAACTTGAATCAGAGCTTGATACCAAAAAGATACCATTTCACCATACAGTTCTCAAACAAAGTACCTCATCCAGAAGATGGGATATAATCTGAAAGCCGCGAGGGGCTTAAACTACGTCAACGGGCGACGACTGCCTCTGCGACTGCGGGCTCCTACAGGCAAGTCTGAGGACTACTACCATAAGACCAAGCATGGTTTAGGGTATGTCACGCCTCCCATAACCCCCGAAGGCTCGGATGAAGAAGATGAGTTACACTCACTCTTCAAAATCTTCCTCTTGGGACTCCGAAGTCAGTATCGGAGAGATGCTCAAGCGAACATTGTCTGCCAATACGGTGTCCGCTACCCCCGAGGAAGACGACGAGGATCCACCGGAATCCTTTGAAGTAGAACCATGGGCCCAATACCTAGATACACAATGGGAGATGTGGTTCGAGCAACGAGAACCTCCTACTGAGAACGAAGTCGTACAATTCAATCTGGACGATAAATCCTCCCCCAAACCAATCTTCATCAACAAGAGTCTGACTGATGAGGACTGGAAATCCCTGCTACATCTCATTAGGGAATACATCGATGTCTTTGCCTGGAGTTACGAAGATATGCCGGGACTGGACCCCCAAATTATGGTCCACAAACTCAACATCTTGCCGAATACTAAGCTACTCAAGCAACAGCAACGGCGGTTCCAGTCGAACATCATGAACACCATTGAAGCAGAAGTCAACAAACTAATAGCTAGTGGCTTCGTCCGCAAAGAACAACATCCAGATTGGGTAGCCAACATCGTACCCGTCGTTAAAAAGAATAGAAAGATCTGGATCTGTATTGACTTCTATAATCTAAATGCAGCATATCCTAAGGACGAGTTCCTCTTTTCGATCACAGATATAATGATCGACAACACTTGTGACTTTGAGCACATATCCTTCATGGACGAATTCTCAAACTACAATCATATCAAGATGTCTTATTACGACGAGAAGCATACATAATTTCAAACGTCGATAGGGGTATACTGCTACACAGTCATGCCCTTCGATCTGAAGCATATCGGTGCTATATACCAACGCGCGATGAGCACCATCTTCCGTGAGCATCTACGCAATACGGTCGAGTGTTACATTGATGACATCGCCGTCAAAAGTTGCTCCAAAGATGATCACCTCCGGGATTTAAAGATTGTGTTCGACCTCATGCGTACGCACTAGCTCAAGATGAATCCCACCAAATATTTTCTAGGAGTCTCCAGCGGCAAGTTCCAATACTGGAATTGGATACGATAATGATATAAAGGAAAAGAGAAGTCTAAAAATACTACATAACACATCCATGAGTCTAGAGTCTAAACAACAACAACAGTATCCAAATAAAATATACAACTCAGAGTATCTCAAGTCTAGAATCCAACTACAAATGAATGCTAAACTCTAAGCCTCTACTAATGGATCCAATACTGGAATGGGATCCTCCTGAAGCTCCCGGATGAAATTATCGTCTACTCCGGGTCCGTAATAAGTGGGGCAAAAAGCCTCGAGATCCTCTAAAAAATATTATCCAATCATGATTGGAGCGAAGCACATAAACTAACAACAGTTCCATTAATTTAACCAAGTCTATAAAATAGTAAGCAATAAAAATTTAAGATAGGAGAAATACTGGACAATAAGAAAAATGGTACGCAAATAATTATCTCACAGGTAATAATAAACTGTAAATAAACAAGGAATAACTGTATCAGCAGGTATAAACTGGAATAGAGATATGAACAACTACTAAGTGCCTGGAAATACTAATTACGGCTTGGGATGGATCAGGCTATGCCATATATGATTGGCTATGCACAAGTACAGTAAGGGATCAGGTCAATCAAGTATGATAGACTATGCACTAGTACAGGTAAGGTGATCAGGCCAATCATATACGGGGAGCTATGCACAAGTAATAAGATCAGGCTACACCCTCGTGTAGTGAGGGTGAGCTATGCACAAGTAGGTGGTGTATGATCACATTATCAACTAATACTTCCCCATACCCGGTTAGTACAATGGATCCAATCATGAGTCCTCATGACCGGTATATATGATACTAACCCGTGTATCTACTGTGTCAAAAATTAAGCATAATACTACATACTAGAATCATATTAATCGTCAAATAAGAAAACTGTCAGAGAATGTACTTGCCTGAGGTCCTGAGCAAAGTATGAGGATCGATGTCCAAAATGGAGTCACAAACCTAAATATCAAGTATTACTGTTAAATGGGTGAAAAGAAGAATGAGCATGATGAACTAACTAAAATAAGGTTTATATGCCATGTCTAAGTCCACACTAGTTAATGCTAGGTCGATACTAGGTCAATAGCTAGTCACACTAAGTTTTCTAGTCATAACAAGGTCAAATAATCTATATTAGTCAATATTAGTTACAATAGCTAATAATACTAAGTATCTTATAACTCTCTTATTATCTCCAATATTACCTTGGTATAGGAGTTAAACTAATACCTTACTATGTAAATTAGTTCTACTATTATCTTAACCTACCATCACTTACCACCTTGAGTTTATTACCTCACTTACCAGTATAACTTAAACCTTACCTTGATACCCCATGCTTGAAATACCTCTCTAACACACCTACCCCAAGTATTAACCATATCCAATACCTTAACTTAATCATTAACCCTAACCGCTGTGCTAAGATATCTATGATACTTACATATTCAAGTATCCACATATCTAAACATTAGACACTAGAAACTACCCATGTACTTGTACTTTAACTTGTGTATCTTTGTTTTACCTCAGTTATTAGTGCACTCTTTCAAAACCTTATTTCTATTGTGAACTATGAAAACTTTTTGAATTTTTTTTTTTGCTTTCTCTAGCATCTAGCTTTCTCGATCTTAATGATCTTTCTTTGTTCATTCCTTGAGTTTTATGCTTGGTCTATAGTTATTGTTCCCAATGATGTTGTAGCACATAAGGATACATGTAATTGATACATCAAATACCTTATGCCTCTTGCTACTATATGTTTGAGCACTTGTTTTGAGATCTATCAAATTCTAGAGAATACACTTATTTCTTTATGGTAATAATATTTTGCATTCTCTAGATCGATCGATAATTTTATTGTCATGGATTATTCTCAATACTTGGTAAAAAGATTTGTATTATTGTTATCTTCTTGTAAATCTTTTCGCCTTTGATTTGATAAGAGTCTTTTTCTATATGTTGTGTTTATTCTTGCTCTTATCCTTGCTTAGTAAAGAGTCTATAAATTATTTTGATCTTTCAAAATATATGACCTTATTGGATACTCTAAGCTTAAGCAAATATTATGTGTATTAGTGACTCAAGTTTTAATGAGCACATTTATCTTGTTAATGGTTTATCTTATTAATCCTAATTTGTTAAAGCTTTCTCTGTTATAATAAAGTGTTAAACTATATAATCTTAGCTCCCTTTTACTCATCTAGCTATTTATTTTTCATTCCAATCTATATATATTATGCTAGTTTATAAAAATAAGTTTTGTGAATTATCTTGATGTGATTTATTTTCTACATTAGATATATATGTTTATTATATAACATTAGTTTGACAAATCCTTGATTAAATCTTGTTTTTCATGTTGAGGTTTGTGATTCTTTATGATTATTCTCCTTTTTTTATTAGTCATTAGTAAGTATCTCTTAAAATTCTCTCACTTTTGAGTCATAATTTTATCATTTCATTATTTCCATCTTATGTTGTTTAAATTTATAATATTTCAAATGAGATTGACTATTTTCCATATTTTTTATTGATTTGTGAGTTTTTATTATAGTATGGACTTGGAATTTCTATTGAAGTTTAGTGATGCGATTTTTAGCATCATGCATGTTTCATTTGTCTCTCTTGGAAAATGATCCTAATGATTGGGTAGTTCAAGATTATCTAACTATGTAAGCTTCATGTCAAATATTTTACTCTACCTTGACTACTCATGGATTACCACATATGAGTCTTTGTTATTTGAACTTAATTGGTTTTCATCTAAGTATTAGCAAGGTTTGGTCTTACCGTTGATTGATTTATATATGTGGTAAAGCCCATTAGGTCCATGTAAAGTTATCAATTGATTAATTCTTGCTTAATTAGTTAAGCATGAACATATTTTTTGTATTTTTGAGCTATATTGTGACATTCATCATGTTTTGTTTATTTGATTGATTATACTTTTAACTTCATGATGACTTTTTCTCAAAAGATAATATATATTGACCTAAATTATTATTTTTATAATTTTATCCTACTTAGGTCAATGTTTCTTATCTTTTGATTTATATGCTTTATTGGATATTCCTTTATGTTGCTCATCTTTAAGTGTCTTTTACATTGTTCTTTTTTTTCTTAAAAATGATAGTTTTCATTTTTGTGACGATTTTTTTGCCTTATATGCAATGAGTAAGGGGGGGAAATCTATAGTTGATATATCCCCTAGATCTTTTATTTATCTATTATTATACTATAAGTGCTTTGGAACTAGATACGCATATTCTTAGGGGGAGAAAATTAATTGGTTCAACTCATTTACATCATCTAATATGTGGTATAACTAGTTCATCATGAACTCATATTGCTTCTTGTAAATATCTATTTATTTATGTTCATGATTCATGAAGGGTTATGAGAGTGTATGCAATTGTCTTTATTATCTTGTTTCTCTCTCATTTATGGTTAAATGATAGAATTTTCCAAAAATAACTTCTTTATCCTTATTGATTATTCTATTAAGCTTTTATTGCTTTGGCTTTCCTTGTATGTTTTTAATTGGTTTGGCTTTCATTGCTTGGCATTACCCAAAATTCATGATTTATCTAGATTGGACATACTTTGAGGGAGAGCATTCAAGTCGACTAAATCTCTCATTCTTAAGTATTTTTCTCCTTCACCCTCATGTTTATGTAAAGAATATACTTATAGCATGATATGATAATTGATTTCAAATGCATGAACTTGGGTAAATGAATATATCTTGTAAATATAAAGATTCATGTATATCTATTTGATTTATTTTCAATGATTATACTCCTTGTATGGCATTGATCCAATAATTTGTATAGGAAAATGTGAATCATATTTGTTTAAATAATCATTGTTAAAAGCTCTTATTGTTTCTTCCATTATTCTCATGTTATCTATTATATTTGCAAATATCTAATCGTTATGTTTTTTTAAATCCATTCTTTCCAAACTATAGTGATATTTCATATCATATCATGTTTTGAAATTCTTCCTTGGATTTCTAGTTGGTAAACCTATTATTGCATTATTCTCATCTTTCCACATTGATATTACCAACTATCTTGTGTTTTGACAAGCAATATTTCAATTGGTATTATACATTAATTGTGAATTTTTTTAAAAAAAATATAAACACTTGTCTTTACACACTTCTCCTATTGCTTTCATAATTGATCTTAATCATGATTGTCTATGCCTTCCTCCTGCTCTGATTTATTTACTTGAGATTGAATTCCTTGCATCTACTAATAGGGAGAGCTTATTTTTTATCATGTCAATGGGGGAGAAGTAAGTTTAAGTATGTGTTAGCATGTTTAAAAATGGGTAGAAGCAGTTTAAGTAACATGCTTTTAGTGTTGTATGCTTATATCTTTGACATATTAGTGATATATACATCTATTGTATCCATCTTAAACTTAACCGATTTGCCATAATAAAAAAAGGAGAGATTGTTAGCCCAATGATAGTATCATATTTTTGACATATTAGTGATATGAGCTTCTATTAAAGCCATCTTAAATAGAACCGAGTTGCCATAATAAAAAAGGGGAGATTGTTAGCCCAATGATCTAACTATATTTTTGAATGTGGTTAATCTATTATATTTAACATTATGACATCACTAATATTCATGCTATCACTACTTTGAATACTTAAACTTAGCATAGTCCAAATATGCATCAAATATTATCATACTTGCTACTATGTATATTGCTTTGTTTGCCTAACTTGTATTTGCAGTAAAGAAATTAGCAAGATCAAACATGGACATATGCAATGAAGATATCATGATGGGCCAAAGACGACGTCACCCCACAAGATTTCTCTGAACCGCCTACGACATCTCCGGAGACCGGGACGGGGGTCGAGGGGGCAGCGCCCCCCGTGGAGGTTCGGGGGTGAAGCTCCCGAATGGTATTCAGATTTCACAATCTGGGTATCTCAGGACAATTGCCTTCAAGGGAAAAAGCCATCATCTATCAAGGGAAGAAGCCAAGCTATGCCATCATCATTTTCAGACTCTGAAGAAGCCTGCACCTGCCATAGTCTGTCTAGAGTCTGAAATAAGTCTTAGAAATTATTGTAAACACAAGTAGTTGATGGCAAAATCGAAAGCTAGGGTAGAAAATAACCCATGATCATTTTTGGCCTAAAAACCGGCGTACCGACGATATACTGGAGTATACTGACTGTATACCGATTTTATATAAATGTTGCTCTTTATCGTTTGGACCGGCATACTGGTCTATACCGACGGTATACGTTCGTCATAGTTGGTAATCTAACGATCGAATTATGTGCATTGAATGATCCCAGCGGTCATATTTATAGCCGTTGCTACTGTAGACCGGTATACCGATGGTATATTATAGTATATCGACGGTATACCATTCGCGGACTGGAAGTTGTATTTTTTCTCTTTCTTTGTGGTGGCCTATATAAAGCCTTGAACCCCTTCCTTAAAGGTTGATCCGTTTGAGCCTAAATTTTTTAATCTACCAAAGGCCATCCACAAAATCTCCACAAAAGCTTTCATTTGCCTATCCACAAATTGTGTTAGAGTGTTCTTGAGATATAAAAGTTAGATCTTTATATTTGTTGTAAGAAGATTAAAACTATCTTATAAGCGGTTGAAGTGTACAAGCCTTCGGATCAAAGCTTGTTTGCAGTTAGAGAGCATTCAGATCCAAGCTCGTGTGTAAGAAGTCAACGGACCTTCGGATCAAAGCTCGTGGTGTAACTATTTTGCTAATAGTGGATTCAAGCCGGATAAAAGTTTCTGTGAATGGAGTGCCTCGAGGAGGATACCAGGATACATCGGGTATCAGTATTCTTATTGCTTTACTTCTTGTATCCTTAATTTTTAAATTGTCTATTATTAATCATTTATGCTTGATTTATTAGCTTGACCTCCTGTCCGTGGTCTGGTCTCTTCAGATGAAGACCTCGATCTTAGACGGGTGCCCTGGAACACTCCTTTTGTAGGTACAATTGATCGATTGTCTCTTGATCGCCTTCTTGGTACACTGGTCGAGACTGGGGGGTTGGACCAACTTGCCCTCGAATTCTTCTTTCTAGGAGGAGACCTTCAAATCTAGCAGCATGAGGTGAAGGGCAACTCCTCTTCGTCTTCCTATTTTTCTCCTTGCACATGTTCTCTGAGACGCTGTCAGATTAACGCAACTAGTTGTAGTCATTGGAACACAGACTGGCTAGTTCGAGTATCTGCTACTATGGCGTTTGATACAAATAGGCCAAGGACTTGGGTGCTAAGTCCTCTGAGGAACCTATGCGCACTCAGCGCAGTGTGCAGAAGAAGCACTGTGTTGCATCCTATCTCAGGTGCATAAAGGCCCCTACATGCGCCAACAATCACAAAGCGGGTCCATGTTCTGCTCAACATCCGCACATCCAAGACAGGAAGAAAATTCTTTCTGCAACCGGATTTCCCATAACACCAATTCCATGTGCCAGATTTTTGGGGATAGGAACAACTTGGACTCTCTTTACTATGCGCCAGCGTGTGCTAGTTCAAAGAAGCCTAGGGCTATGCAAGCCATGCGCGCTAAAGAAACTGCTCAAATGACTAACCTCTGGTCAATTCTTTGAACTAGCACATGTTGTTGGTCAGTCGTTTGAGCAGTTGCTTTAGCGCGTATGGATCGCATTGTCCTAGGCTTCTTTGAACTAGTACACGCTGGCGCATAGTAAAGAGAGTCCAAGTTGTTCCTATCCCCAAAAATCTGGCGCATGGAATTGGTGTTATGGGAAATCCGATTGCAGAAAGAATATTTCTTCCTGTCTTGGATGCGCAGATGTTGAGCAGAACGTGGACCCGCTTTGTGATCGTTGGCGCATGTAGGGGCCTTTATGCGCCTGAGATATGATGCAACACAGTGCTTCTTTTGCACACTATGCTGAGTGCGCATAGGTTCCTCAGAGGACTTAGCACCCAAGTCCTTGGCATCGTCATGTTTTTCTCTGCCAAGATCTGAGTGTTGAGCACTCTGATGCTTCTTCTTCTTGCACATAGAGCGCAATAGTAGATATGGTGGGCTAGCATAGCCCTGAATTTCTCTACCCGCAGCTTCTAAACTTTTGCCAAGTTTGCTTGCCTACTAGAGTCTTTCTTCAAGGGTACGCTTGGCGCATGCTTCTTACCTCGGCTATGCATGGCAAAGGAACATAACGCATGGCTTTAGAAGGAGTCTTAGCACCCTTCTTTCTGTGTGTGGTACGTGACTCCTCAGACAGCAATATGTCTATACCGTCCATGATGTAGCGAATAGTTATGGCTTGAGCATCCGTCTTCTTCGTAGAAGTGCATGCATGATGCTCCTGTGAGAACCCCACATCCTCATGCGCAATGGCGGCAACAGAAATTATATGCACATGGATCGGTTCAGTGGTGGTCAATACCTTCATTGGTGGTGCACCCTCTGCAGTCTTAGGGTGCGATGTACTGACTTTAGCAACCCAGGTCCTGCGGATCTTCTTAGGCTTTGCTAGCCTTGGTGAGGGACTTGAGCTATCCTTCGAAAGCATATTCTCAAAAACATGTTGGTCGAATTGCACGAATAATATCTTCTGGGTTAAACCTAGTATCGTCAAGTCTGCTTCAACCTTCTTATCGGTAGAGAAGGAAGTCCCCAGCAGAGTCACCATTTTTGTTTCCAACACAAATAAGTTTTACTAACTTGATTGCAAATTACAAACAAAGAAAGTGAAAATAAGGTTATAAAGAATTTCTAGGTACAAGAATCTGAAAAAGTGTGACGATGGAGATCAAGTTATGGAGCTAAGTCCTTTACTCCGTTGACGATCGACTGACGAAAGAAAATTGTTAAGTCTCAGCTCACTGGCAAGAAAGACAACAATTGGGCTCTCAAGTGCATAGCCTTCTCTCCCCTGGGAATCACATATCCCTAAATAGCCATTTGCATTGGAATTGCCATGCGCGCGCTAATTCTAAAAAATTACTATTTTCAGACTTTGGTGCATCAGATTTTAATAGGCTTCGGTCAGACGTGCGTGCATGACACGGTCGACTTGACATGTGTCATGCACCTAAGACCACTTCTTGGTTGTGGCTGATGTCACGCAAGAACATGCGCATTTCCAGCGCCACGTGGACACGATTATAGGCCCCATTAATGGTCACTGCTAGCTGTAATTTAGGGAGGATGTGCCTTTAGAAAGAACTGGACAATGCACTTAGCAAGAACTCTGACGCATGCTTCCCAACCACATAGACGTTGCTATGTTGAGAGAGTTTAGCCGCATGACCCTCTGCCGCACCACTCTTATCGTTTTGTGCCACGTGAGAGCGTTCCTCTATAAAACGACAAAATAAATGATTACATTGATGTCATTGCTAACGCAATTGACAGCTACATGTCTCCCATAATGGTACAGCTTTTGGTGGAGCATTAAATGATATGTCAGAGCGAATACGGCTAGGGTATTTATTGCATCGGTGGCTTTTTGCTCACTGCCGCATATATATTTTAGAACTTGTCTCATCATTGTGTTACCATTGCTTGTCGCATCAGTGGTTTACTACTAGCAGTCGTATCTGTATTTTAGCACACTTTGTTGTATGTCACTTAACGCGCATAGGCCAACATTTTCCATGCCTCTATAACATCTTAGCACACAACCTGAATGATATAGTTCCTAACCATCTCATTTTGATAGTTAGTCCGGGCAAAGTCAAGGGCATTATACAGAGATCTCGCAGTAGCCATACGGACTTCATAGTTGTGCTTTGGTTGAGTCATCCCCTACACCACAACAGTAAGGACAATATTCACTCCCTCTTGCTCCAAATACTCATAGGATACTTCCTCACAGACATACCCTAGTGTCCCCAAGGTTGCTTGTTTAAAGGCAGCTGGTGTATCTTGCTACTTCATGTTGTTTCGTAAGTACTCAATGAGGTCCTACCATTTTCGTTGAGGAACCTCAATGTATGAGATAATGGTAATGACTTGCGATGAGGTATGTCTTGCCTCTGACACTGATGAGCTAAGAGTCTATAACAAAGAGCTCTTAATTTAGGATTTGATGGAAGTGTCGATACTGACCTACCGCTGGGCCAACTCTTCCTTCCTATTACAGTCTTTGGCATCGAGAGAGTTCTTAAGGATGATGCCAACAAGTCTTCAAGATTCAGGAGGCTTTTGGTCCTTTGATAACTCCACGAATAAGAACAAGACTAACTGGGGAAGATTTTGTCTTTGAAACTGCGTAAGGGTTTCCTCTGCAGATATCCATACCTTTCCATCGTGAGATTGGGTAGATAATAGGATGTGGGTAATTTCTATTTCTATTTGCTACCACTAGAATATTGTTACATCTGAAACTAGGATTTTGATTTGGAACTGATGACTGAGGGAAATCGAAAGAAGTGGCCTTTAATATTTTGCTCCCGAAGACTCCCACTACTCAATGGTCTCTCTCTCTCTCTCTCTCTCTCTCTCTCTTTCTCCTCTCTCTCTCTCTCTATTTTTCTTTGAAACATTTGTTTCCCTTCTATAAAGTTCGTTCCCAGATTTTGTATTTATGAATTTTAGGTATTTAAAATTTTCAAACTGAGCCTTATACAGAGTTTTATGTTTTTGCCTATATTGCTTACTATATTTTTTATATTTAAATTTTTGTTTTGGTGTGATAGACTACCATAGACCTTAGATTACCCTTTGGTATTGCCATAGACCTATATTAGCTCACGTTTAAAGATAGGTGTATCCTTTTTTTGAAAGGGAAATTTGGAAGTTAGACCGGTATACCGTAGTATATCGCCAATATACTGTCTGATTGAGGATGATGCACCCCTTGGACAAAACCAAGTTATTTTATTGTCCAAATGGATATTTGGTTTTGTTTGGAGGGTTATGATTAGTCCTAGGGGACATGGATCAACGACATGTATGATCCAATGACTAAGATTCATTCAATCCCCCTATATTAACCCATCTCTCTCTCTCTCTCACTCTCTCTCTCTCTCCCTCCCTCCCCCCTTTATTTTCTCTCCAAATTTCTTACCACGGGCTTGATTCTTGGAGATTGGTCTTGAGACCTAGGGTGTGATATCTAAATCACCCTTGGTGGTGTAGTAAAAGAGTATGGTTAGAGCCCTAGATAAGTACATCTTACTAAAAGTAATATGACCATGTTTTCCTTGGAATTTATTGTTTAATTGTTAGAAAAAACATGCTTCTCTAATTTGTTTTCAAGTTTTACTTAAGGTTTATTTGGTTTTTAATGCTGGTTTAGCCTAGATCGAGATTCGTACGTGGTATCGTGTGAGCGTAGAGTAATCTAGGTATCAGTTACGATACATAGGTTTTCTCTTTCAACCTAGTCTAAACTATTGTAGAAGACCTGGCCCTAGTATTAGAATAGTCGTGGGTAAAATCGAGACACAATTTGGTTCCCAAAAAACCTATTTCCCGAGCTTTATTGTGCCTGCACACCATAGGCGGTATACCATAGTATATCATTTTTTTGCGTTGAATCTACTGCCTCGGTAGACAATATACCACCGGTATACCACGATATATCGCTCAAATACACAATTTTGTACCTATTTTCATTTAGTTGCTTTAATTTTATATACTGATTTTAATATTTATTTAGTTTTGGAAAATTATATTCCTATATCAATTCGTATCTTATGATGTAACACACAAGTTCATGTTCTTCACTGACACCATAAAATTAACCTAATTATTGTATATTAATTAATTATATTTCGACAGTGGGCAATCAAGTGTGAGTATTGTCCAGTGTATCGCATGTAGCAGGATACAAGAATGTTCGCTAGTGATAACTCATGAATAACTTGTATCCGTTCACTCCATTTTATGGCGATTCTCTAGTATCCACGACTTGAGAATCAAAACTAAACCTTGTAGGATAATTGACTAGTTAAATTTATATAGTAAACTAGGAGGGGAGGATGTTCGCACTACCAGCAACTCTGGGCCTATGAGGCATGTATAACCCTGATTGGCATGGGCTCCATGACCTACCAAGTTCATGTGCTACGGCACTTTATGATTACATGTTCCATATGCTATACTTTATCTGTTACTTGCTTATGTTATGTTATATGTCACAAGCACGTACTCGACTCATCGGTGATCCGGGTACCTGCAGTATAGGTGGTAGAGAAATTCCTCGACTTGCATCTTTAGTAACTTAAGCTTTGTGATAACCCAGCTAGTTAACGTGTATCTAGCCGTAAGGAATGTCTGGACTTGCTTTTTGGGTTGTGTGCTACCTTTTATGTTTGCATTTTAGATCTATTTATCGGTACATAGTTAGAGGCTAAGTTTCGCTTGGGTGATGGTCTGTAACCCCAATCCTTGTCTGGTTTACGAGTTGTAGTCTGGATCCAGAGTAGTTCATATGTTCTTTCCGCTCGCCATATTTTCTTGCTCTATAGTTAGTTCTTATGCAACATGTTATTTTGTATTCTCTATTTATTCTTGGGATACATGTGTTGTTAATGCGCAAGTCCCAACCCATATTTATCTACTTTTGCCTTTATCATAATTTGTCACGACCCGCACCCGGATATTCAGGCACAAGTACATGGTTACCCCCAGCCTACGTCGCAGAATCGGCGGTAAAACGTTGTCTGGGTCATTTCTAACTATCTAACATCTCAACAATATAATATGCTACCTGTCAATCATCTCGACTCCAAACAGAGGAGCAATATGGTATCTCACAAGTATATCAAATCTCAATCACAAAACAAACTAAGAAAGAATAATACACGAATGGAATAGTGAAGGAAGAAAGATACAATCCACAATATGAAATAATAGTACATCTGTGAATCTCAACAAAGAATAGTCTAATACAAGAATCAACAATCATAAACTAAACCTCCTCGGTCACTGGTACTATGTCCTCTGGATCTAGGGGAGTATCCTCTAAAGTCTCACCCTCATGTGGACCGTAATACGTGGGACACAGCTCCTCTAGCTAATCATCTGAAAATATATCCAGTCAGGATTGGAGCGAAGTACATACCTATGAAAGCAGTTTCAATAACATAATCGAGCATATATAACAAGCAATAGAAAAAGGATACAAGATGCACAAGTAGAAAGAATATACAATACAGGGTGAACAAGCAATAAGCACAATAAGAACTGGAAGTAAAATACGAGAAATAACTGTAAATAGAGAACAAGAATACTATCTATGTGGTTTAGAGTGCAAGTTCGTTATGTGATCGGCTTAGGTTGCACATGAGGTATAAAGGTAACTCCATTATACGTGAGGTATATAATCGACATGCACATGAGATCAAGAGGGCTTTGATCACATAACCAACTCCTACTCCCCCGCCCCAACCAATACTCATGGATCCAATCACGACACGTTACGTACATGATCATGATATAGTCACACTAGCACACGAAATAGTGGATGCACAAGAAGCACATAAAAGTCAATACCCGGTGCACACGATGAAATACATATGACTGGGTACCCGTTGCACACGGTAGGGGATAACACCTCCTGACGGGATCCATATAGCACCAGTCCGTGAAATCACTGTGTCGGAAATCAATGTATAGAATTCTAGAACATGCATATATACAATATTATGAATTGAAAACAATCAGAGAAATATACTCGCCTGAAGTCCTGAGCAAAGTGTATCTCTCGATGCCCAAGCTGGTGTCTCACAACCTATATATGGTATGTTGTATCAATACAAGGTTTAATGATAAAAATAAATGAAGTTGACAAAATTCTAGGTCAAAACACCATTTCTAAGTCAAACCGATGAATTCTAGGTTGCAAGAGTCTAATGCTAAGTCACTAAGTCGACATACTATGAAACTATGCTAAGCTAGCTAAGCTAACACACCACAGTGCACTCAAAGGGCCGTATCCTAAGATACGCAAGTTTCTAATTATGAAAATATGGTTTTATATATGTATACGAGCCAAACATTATATTACTACATCAAAATAATTTAATTTGGATACCTTGGCCTTGCACCAATGCGTATCGCAACTAACTAGATACCTAATCTCAATACCTTGGGTATTGGCCCGATACCTTGGCGATACATTGGTATCTCAAGGTGACCCAACACCTCAAAGCTAATACGTAAAAGACCAAGCTAATAGCTACACTATAATATAACTAATTACTACATAAGAAATATATATGAGTAGCTAATCTACTGAAATGAAACTCTAAACCAATACTAACTATATAATATCTAACTACTAATATAATTATGTATACCAATACCTTAAATACTAACTAACCAATATACAACTAACTTACTACTTACATAACTATCTAACTCCTACTAATGCCTTAAACATAAACACATCTACCCCCAATCTCTAAACTGAACTACTGAAATCAAACACTGAACTGAAATTGAGGACCATGATACTGCTCGGGCACAGTAACATATTACTGTGAAGACACTGCTACACAGTGCTTGCCCTTAAAATTGTGCATTCCTGCACAGAAAAACTGCCACTGCTCTCTCTTCACTGCACAGTGGCTACCTAAAGTTGTTGGCTGCTGCTACTGTGTGAATTTGCACTGCCCGAGTTGCCCTGGCCACCTGAAGTTGCTGGCTGATGCTTACCTTTTTCTTTTCTTACTACAAACAGTGGCATATTCCCTGTGTCGAGTCTTCAAGTGATCCTCTGCACACAGTGCTGTGATCCTCTGCACACAGTGCTGTGATCCTGCACACAGTGCTGATGCAGAGTCACTGTGCCTGTGTCGAGTCTTCAAGTGATCCTCTGCACACAGTTCTGATGCAGAGTCACTGTGCCTGTGTCGAATCTTCCACCACACTCTCAAGCACCAAAACAAACTATACAACCCCTACCAATACTCATATAGGTAACTAACTATCTATATACATAGATGCATATACTACCCCTCATATATATCAATCTATATGCATAACACTAATATATAGATACCAATACATCTAGACATACACATACATATAAATCACTAGCTATATATGTATATACTTATCCACACATATGAATCAACATATAGATATACATATAGATTTATATACAAATAGATATATATATCTAGATACATATTATATACACTAATCACACAAACACAAAATAACTAGATATGTATATATCTATTCACATATATAACATACCAACACAAAACCTATAGATACATATATCTATAACCATGTATACTAATATATATATATATATATATATATATATATATATATATATATATATATATATATATATATATATATATATATATATATAGTCCCACACTTATACATAAACTCAACTATACCAACATATGCATATATATCACCTAATTATCATATATACCTATAATTACACATGCACGTATAGTAAAATGGCCAAACAACAAACACATGGAGCGCATCGCACCCGTATCACACTTTTTCTATGATACACTTGCGATACGGCTCTAACACAGAACCAAACACATCCCGGAGGACACGAACAAGTCTAATACATAATTTATGAACAATACGTATGGTAATTAGAGTTTCTATGTGTCCGTGTCATAATGTGATATGCACAAGGCCCCGTGTCGGAGAAAAACCCCTAAAATCAACCCGTTTCGTCAAATTGACGAGATACGGCCTACACGTATCCAATTGTGGACACGACACTAGTCACAAACAAACAATCAAGTGTCAATTAGATCTATTAGATCAATTGACAAGCACTACATGTGCCAATCTCAGAATTTCCCCAAAATTGGCACCAATTTGGTCATAACTTCCACCGTAGGTCTCCAATTGACCCAAAATCAAATAATATGGGTAGCCTATGCATGTGGGTTGGTTTATTATGATAAAATCTTATATCTAAAGTCTAATAGGAGAGGAAAATTGAATTGTACCTATTAGGAGATGGATTCCCAATAAAAAGGTTCCAATTGACAAGTAGCTCCTCTCCTTGTAGATCTTGGCCTCCTCCCCCTTGCTCCTTGCTTCCTTCATGTAGATCCTTGGTGTAGCAACCTCAATGATGAAATTAGAAGGGAATTGGTGAAGAATTGGTGGAGAATTGGTGAGAGAATTGAGGGAATTTGGAGAGGGAAATTATAGATCTAGAATTAGAATTTGGAATGAATGAAATGATTTTCTCTCTCCTCCAAGGGGTGGCCGACCTATATACACTCTTCATGTCATGTGAAATAACACAAATACCCCTTGGGGTCTCTCATAAAGAAATTAATTAGGGAGAGAAGGTTCTAGTCTAATGGTTTCACTAATTAATTAAGCCTCCTAACTCATGGGCCTAATTCATGGGCTCAACGTAGACTAGTCTAAAAGTTTGTTTCATGCCTTCTAATTAAATGGGTTTGGTCCACTACACAAGTCCAAAATAATCTACACTAGCAACAAATAATAATACAATAAATAAATAAATTATGCAATACACAAATATTAATTATAAATAATCCTAAAATAATTATACCTAATAACAATTACCAAACTACCCTTGGATGAAAATGTGAGGGTGACAAACCTACCCACCTTAGAAAAAATTTGTCCTCGAAATTAAGAAAGAAACTATCTACCAAAACAAACAATACAATGCAAGAAAGAATTATACCTCATGGCTCGAACAGATACGGATATCGCTCGCGCATCTTGGTCTCTCGCTCCCAGTTACTCTCTCCTGGCGAGTGATGCCTCCATGCGACGTGCATCAAACGAATCGTCTGGTTCCTCAGCACCTTCTCTCTCCGATCCAGAATCTCCACTGGCTGCTCTGGATAGCTAAGAGTAGGGCCCACCTCTATCTTCGAGTGATCCAACACATGACTGAAATTTGCCATGTATCGTCTCAACTGCGATACGTGAAACACGTTGTGCACTCCCTCTAATGCAGGTGGTAAGTCTAGTCTGTAAGCGACTGCACCGACCCTCTCAAGAATAATGAAAGGACCGATGAATCGCGAACTAGGCTTGTCGCCTCCACCAAAACGAATCGTGCCATGTGTCGGAGAAATCCTCAAGAAAACCAGACCGTCAACCTAGCATGAAACACAACCTTAGCACTCTAATAAGCAACAATCAAACACAAGCAAGACAAAACTTAAAGCTATTCCTCAAACTCCAAAGGTCGCCGGTAGCTATCGGCCCAATGCCGCTGCCTGTCCTGTGCCACTCAAAGTCTGTCCCTGATAAGCTTCACCTTCTCTGCTGCATCCACTACCATCTCTGGTCCCAATAAAGCCCTGTCACCAACATCATCCCAGGACAACGGAGTGCGGTACCTCCGTCCATACAACGCCTCGAATGGTGACATCTCAATGCTGGCTTGGTAGCTGTTGTTGTATGAAAACTCTACCAAGTGAAGGTGATCCTCTCAAGAACCTCCAAGATCCAAAACACAGGTATGTAGCATGTCTTCGAGAGTCTGAATAGTCCTCTCTGACTGTCCGTCCGTCTGAGGGTGATAAGTGGTACTGAACTTGAGCTGAATGCCGAAGCTAGACTGCAAACTCCTCCAGAAATGGGACGTAAAGCGACTATCCCGATCCGAGACAATGCTCACTGTAACACCGTATAATATGACAATTTGGCGCACATACATCTTCGCAAGTCTCTCCGTAGATATACCTACTTTAAATGGTAGAAAGTGGGCTGATTTGGTCAACCTGTCAACGATAACCCAAATCGCATCCTTGCCTCCTGGAGAACGCGGAAGCCCCGATACAAAATCCATGGTAACATGTTCCCATTTCCACTATGGAATGGGCAAAGGCTAAAGCAATCCTCCTGGTCTCTGTCTCTCCGCCTTGACATGCTGGCAAACTAAGCATCTAGACATGAAGCTAGCTACCTCCCGCTTCATGCCATACCACCATATATGCTCCCTCATGTCTCTATACATCTTATTGGCACCGGGATGCATAGAGTATTGGAAACTATACGCCTCCTGCATAATCTCCTCGTGTAAATCTCCTCTCGGTACACACAACCTGGTACCGTGTCACAATGATCCGTCATCTACGACGATAAAGTCCTCTGCAAGTCCGACCTGAACCTGTGCTCTGATGCTCCTCAGAGACTCGTCCACATATTGTCCGGCTCTGACTCGGTCCATCAGCTCCGACTGAACCTGAAGTCCCCACATCTGTGCTGCAACTCCAGGAATTAATACCTCAATGCCCAAACTGTCAAGATCTGCCAATAGATGTCTGTCTCTAGTCATGCACATAGCCACGGGATATCTGCTCAAAGCATTCGTGACTACGTTGGCCTTCTCTGGATGGTACTGCAAGGATATGTCAAAGTCTTTCATCAGCTCCAACCATCGTCGCTACCTCATGTTGAGCTCTTTCTGTGTAAACACATACTTTAAGCTCTTATGGTCTGTGAAGATCTCTACTCTCTCTCCATATGGATAGTGTTTCCATAATTTGAGAGCAAAGATAACCGCTGCAAGCTCCAAATCATGGGTAGGGTAGTTCTTCTCATGCGGGCGTAATTGCCTGGAAGCATAGGCAATCACCTTCCCGTGCTGATGTAGTACACAACCCAAACCATTCCCTGATGCATCACTGTAAATGAAAAATCTTCCTGCTCCTGATGGTAGTGTCAAGATGGGAGTTGTAGTCAATCTTCTCTTCAGCTCCTCAAATGCTAACTGACAATCCTCAGTCCAGACGAATTCTACGTCCTTCCTGGTCAACCTAGTCATCGGCTCTGCTAGTCTGGAGAAGTCCTGAACAAACCTCCGGTAGTAGCCTGCTAATCCAAAGAAGCTCCTGATCTCTGCTACTGAACTCTGGGTAGACCACGATTCAACTGCCGAGATCTTCTTTGGGTCCACCAAGATTCCATCTCCTGTAATGACATGCCCAAGGAATTCAACCTTATCAAGGAATAATTCGTACTTCGACAACTTGCCATACAACTTCTCCTTCCTGAGGGTCTCCAGCACAATCCTCAAGTGCTGCTCATGCTCCTCTGGGGTCTTCGAATATATCAGAATATTATCTATGAAGACTACAACAAACTGGTCCAGGTATTGATAAAATACTTTGTTCATCAGGTTCATGACCACTGCCGGGGCATTGGTCAACCCAAATGGCATCACCAAGAACTCGAACTGCCCATAACGAGTCCTGAAAGCCGTCTTCGGAATATCTTCCCTCTTCACCTTCACCTGGTGGTACCCTGACCTCAAGTCTATCTTTGAGAATACATTCGCTCCGCTAAACTGGTCAAACAAGTCATCAATCCGCGGCAACGGATATTTGTTCTTGATAGTGAGGTTATTAAGTGCCCTGTAGTCAATACACATACGTACCGACCCATCCTTCTTGGGTACAAACAGTACCGGAGCACCCCATGGTGATGAACTAGAATGGATAAAGCCTTTGTCTTGCAACTAATCCATATGCTTCTTCAACTCTGCCAGTTCACTGTTGTTTACTCTATAGACGTGATGAGAGATCGGCTCTGCGCCTGGCACTAAATCTATAGAGAACTCCACATCTCTGTCCGGTGGCAACCCCGATAACTCCTCTGGAAAGACATTCAAGAACTCCGCAATCAACGGATGTGGTGGCTCCTGCTCCTCGACCAAAGCTCCACAGAAATCGCCCTCGCTCTGCTCTGCTCCTCGGACGAACTCAAACTTTGACTCTCCTGGCGTCTGAAATAAGACTCTGCCTCTACGACAATCAATACTAGCGTGATGTCTACTCAATCAATCCATCCCGAGTACTATATCATAACTCAGAAGTGGCATTACGAGTAAACATACGCACAGCTCACGGCCTCCCAAATAAACCCTCTGGTTCTTGCAAACATCACTGACTAGGATGATGCCAACCCTGGTCGTGATCTTGCAAGTCCTCGCCAACGGTTCAGACTCAAGACGATGTCTCAGAGTAAAAGATACAGATACAAAGCTATGAGAAGCACCAGAATCAAATAAGGCATGAGCTGGAAAAGAATCAAGTAAAACTGGACCTGATATAACGTCTCCGATTGGCTCTGTCTGCTCCACGGTCAGGGCAAAAGCTCGCCCCTGCTGTGCACCTCTCTGCTGGTGTTGGTGCTGCACGAACTTCTGCTGCTAGGGCTGTAAAGGAGGTCCTCTCTCCTGTCCCGCCGGGTGTCTCGCGGGTATCCTCTGTATTGGGGCTACATCCTGAGTTGTACGAGCTAAGGTCTTGGGACAATCCCTCAGCTGGTGATCTGATGAACCACAAAATAAATACTGACCGAGCCTCTTCCTGCAAATATCCCATCTGTGCCCTGCCTTCTTACAGAAGGGGCAAGCACGAGCTGGCTGGGCTGGTCTCTGCATCTGGTACGTCTGTTGTACAAGTGCTCTGATAGACGCATGGAACTGCTGCCTCTGCTGCTGGAAATAGGGCTTCTTGGCTGGACCTGCGTTGTTGCTGCCACCAAAAACATCTCGGTCCCTCTTGGGCCTCCAACTCAGGTCTCTCTCGACCTTGCGAGCCTCCCTCAAGATATCTGGATACGTCTCATGGCTCGAAGAAATAAGAGACCAAATTTGGAGCCTAAACTTCCTATCATATAAATACCCCCTTGTTTTATTCTTTTTATACATTCTAAATATCCTAAAGCCCAAGGTTTTTCTTAAAGCCCTTATCCTTACCAAAGCCCATTCAAAAATATTCAAACCAATTATTGTGTCCAAAATAATTTGTGTCCACAAGATTTTTGTGTAGTTCCAAAAACGTTGTCGTGTCCAGACTCATCATCCCCGTGTCAAGTATCCCAAATTTAATAGTGTCCACTCTGGGTCCGACCCTGGAGTATCATTTCTCCACCAAATTCCATATCGTATCATGTTTCTTCTTAGAATATATCATTATAGTCAAAATAGTTGATAAAAGTTATTTATGAGTCCAATTGGACACTGATCCTTCCGTCGCGTGTTGCACCGCCGTCGCCTCGATCTGGCGGTCTTGCAACAGTGTTTGGTGTCGCCACCGAGTCGTGGAGTATCGGATCTAGTCACCACCTCTTGAGCCTTAGCCGTTGTTTCGGTGTGGTCGTACCGTGTCCGCAAAGAATTGACTGATCCGGGCCAGATCAGATCCATATCCCGATGTTCGCATTTCTACCCTAGCTTTTCTCTCCAGCGTTCTTCGGAGCGAGCGCCACGCTCAGATCCTGATCGTGAGATCAATTGACTTTGAACAATGTCGCTCGGAACTTGTCATTCTCTCTAGTGCGTCGTGGCCTACGGTTGGCAAGCACCGCCTGGAACCACCGACAACCGCTCCTCCTGACAGTGTTCCAATCCCGGAGAGCCATGCAAGAAACCTGCATATGCTACAAAAGATCAAGAAATTTTTGAAATGAAGTAAGAAAGGAATTAAGATAAAGACTACTCAAGGAGGAGATGGATTCTCCAAACCATGAGATTCAAATGAGTTCTTTGAGGGTAACTCATGCCCTCCAAATGTTTCAAGACAATACGAAACTTTTCATGACCTACTTAAGAAAAGAAAACAAGATAAATTGACTCATCTGCCATACATTTAGGCTGAATCAGTGTGGACAACTTAGTATTGCTAGTTTACACATTATTCAAAAGGAAAGTAATTGCTGTAGAGTCAGTGTGGACAGCTTGGTATTGCCAGTTTACACATTATTCAAAAGAAAAGGACTTACTGCCAACTTCCTGTGCACGACTGGCCTTTGGCAAGAGGTTTATTGTGATCTTTGCCCTCCTAACAATCTGCATGAATTTAGGTAGAGAATCAGGGAGGTTCGTAGCATCCCCCTCAGATGACATCAGGAACGTCCTCGTTGTAAAATTAGGAAACCTCTCAATCCGCTTGTGGTAAACTTCCCAGGTGGCATCTTCCTCATTTGCACCCTTCTATTGAATCAGGACCTTGGTGATAGCACAATTCCCTTGTTGCACCATATGGCAATCTAAGATCGTTAATGTCTCAACCATCAATAGACCTTCTACATTAGTCTCTGGCAACTAGGTCTGTAGGTCACTCTGAGATTCGACTTCTTCTTTAAACAAGCTTGTAGAAGCATAAAAAGTGTACCTCAGACAGATGGCGCAGTTTTCTACAAAAATACCAAACAAGCAGAAGAACGATGCACTTTCTACTTGTTCCACAAGAAAGATGCGCATTTTTCTTACTTTGGCGCACTTTCTATTATTTTCAGAGGATGGTGCACTATTCAGAGAGAAGAAAAGTGGCACACTTTCTTAATGTTATGAAAGCTGGTGCATAAACAATCGTCTCTTTCTTAAGCATTTAATGTAGCAGACTGACAGCTGACATATGCAAAAATCGAAGAGTCAAAAGTCATCATTACAGAGAAGTGGCGGCACGCAGACCCAGTTGTCGTTTAGGGACCCAACCGCAGTGCAAATCCTTCAAAAGTGTGCCACTGTGCCATTCTCTTCAAAAGCACGCCTCAGTGCCACATCTTCAAAAGTGCACCGCAGAGCCACATCTTCAAAAGTGCGCCACTGTGCCATTTTCTTCAAAAGTGCATCATTGTGTCATTTTCTTCAGAAATGTGCCACTGTGTCATTTTCTTCAAAAGTGTGCCGCAGTGCCACTCCTTCAAAAGTGTGCCATAATGCACTTCTTCAAAAGTTTGCCGCGTGCCACTCCTTCAAAAGTGCGCCGTAGTGCCACTCCATCAAAAGTGCGCCACAGTGCCACTTCTTCAAAAAAGGTGCCAGTCTCCAGACGACTTCTAAAGTGCGCATACTATCCATCAACAATGAGCAGTCATGGGTGTGTATCATACATGCCGTACTTCTCGTAAAAGGTGTACAAATAACTGTCCCCCATGACCAATGCTTTCCTCGTATAGGAAGCTACGTGTCAAGCAGACAACAAGTTGTGCACCCACTCATGCAAAACATAGGATGTTAATCCACCAAAAGTGCGCAACCAATGATAAAATAGTGTTAACTGTCCAAAGTGCACGCACATTCTCATAACCACTCCTAAAATCTATAAATACTGGTTCATTGCAACCATTACAGGCAGACCCAGATTACGTAGACAGAGAGGAACACATACACAGATAGAAAGAAATGAGCTAGAATTATCAAGTCTTTGAAATTCAAGAGCAGAGTAAGAGAAATAGAACCTTTTTCATGCCTTTGTGCCAACTATTTCTTATTGTTCAACTCTCCAAGTTGTTCGTAGTAATCTTCAAGTCTTTAAAATTCAAGAGCAGAGCGAGAAAAATAGAAGCGTTTCGTGTTGTTTGCCAAAGCTTTCCTATTGTTCAACTCTCCAAGTTATTCATAGCATTCCTTTCAGTTCTTCGTTGTCGTGTCCAGTTCTTTGTCAACGTGTACATTTCTTCATCGTCGAGTGGTCCAAGGAGTAAAGTGATCATTTGTATATCAGATCTCTACAGCTATACTTTTCCAGAATCAATTGTACTTAGATTCCTGTTTTAGGATATTTTTTTGTACTTTTCTTTCTTTTTAACAGTTTGTAAACATGAAAGTTTCGTATAAGATTTTCTTTCTTTTCTATTCGGCAACATTTCCCGTATTTATTTGAGGATCGAGGTACAAATTTACGTACCGCATTTGATTACCAGTTTGCCTTAAATTCTCGTAGCTATTATCGTGCTTTACTTTTAATTTCGGGGACGAAATTTTTCTAAGTTGGGAAGGATGTAAACTCCCTTATTTATTTCTATAGATAGTCTGGTTATGGGTTAGAAAATTTTGGTTTAGCAGCAGATGTTTGAGGTTTAGAATTAAGGATGCAGATGTCTGATTCTTTAATTAAACCCTTGGTGCGCCCTACCGTTGTTGCAATATTCGGAGCCCAACATTAGCCCATAATTTCTAACAAGTTGTTGCATTCTAGACTTGACACGCCAATTTAGGCGCTGGACTTTTCCGTCATTCAAAATTATAATCCCTTGTGCCCTAATTTGATTGCACAACTTCCCGTATCCAAAATCTATTATTTAATCCCGTATCGCGCACCTATGTCGTTGCCATCAATTTTGAGACACAAACTCAACCCGTTGAGCCGGACCATTTAAAAGGTCAAAGACTGACACCAAGCCTACACCGTTCATGACCTTTGTGTCACTCCCAATTGAGATCTCATGTGCCCCCATTTAATTTAAGAGCACATGACATTTTTATTTTAATTTAATTGGGAATACCAACTTTGACTAATCCCATTTTTAATCCCAACTTAACCCAATGCCCCAAGAATTAAGCCCATGCAAAACACACAACACTCCCTCACCCTAAAAAACACCAAACACCAATTCTCCCACAAATTTTCTATTATTTTATGTGTTTGTGCAAATATCCAAAATTAAGGGGCTTATTTGCAAATGTTGCTTTAGGTGGCAACACCCCATTGGTTCAAGCCAAATGGAGAAGCCCTCCATTCTTTGACTAGTCAACACCCCTCTCCCTTGAATAAAAAAATCTCCATGATCAATCCTAGCCACTCTTTCAAATAGGGAGCATCCTCACCATACACTCCTCCTCACCCATCCCTATAAAATGCCTCCTCACACACACTTCCCCAAGCAAGTCCTAATCCCCAAAACCTAGGGAAGCCCCCCACTTTCTCTCTCCTCCCTCCTCAAATTTCCAACCGTAGCTTCTTCCATTTTTCCTTTATTCTTCCATTTTTCCTTTCTTCTTCTTCTTCCTTACTATTTCTTCTTCATTTCTTCCCGACCTCCCTACTTCGGCCAACCCCGGCGAGCAGCTGCACTCCCCGCCGCCTTAGCCACCTCCAGCAACCGAGCTCCTCCGCCCCGCTGCTCCTCCGGTCTCCATCTCCAGCCGACACCCTCGCTGCCTCCGTCGTATCACCGCTAGCTCCACCCTCCACCACCACGATCAGATGTTGAGCTCCTCCGCGTGGTTGACAAGCTCGACCACAGCAGTCCTGACCGGAGCTCCTCCACGTGGTCGACAAGCTCGACCACAGCAGTCCTGACCGGAGCTCCTCTGCGGGGTCGACAAGCTCGACCACAGCGTCCTGACCGGAGCTCCTCTGCGGGGTCGACAAGCTCGACCACATCAGTCCCGACCGAAGCTCCTCCGTGGGGTCGACAAGCTCGACCATATCAGTCCTAACCGGAGCTCCTCGGCAGGGTCGACAAGCTCGACCACATCAGTCCCGACCGGAGCTCCTCCACATGGTCGACAAGCTCGACCACAGCATTCCTGACCGGAGCTCCTCCGCGTGGTCGATGAGCTCGACCACAGCAGCTCCTGACCGGAGCTCCTCCAGATCTGCCTCGTCTAATGTGCTACCACCGGCCTCCTCCGCGCAGCTTCTCCTTGTGACCACGTCGACCACCACCTTCAGCAGCATCCCCTCCCCGCGGCCGCGAAGAACCGCGGCTCGAACCCATGTGCAGGAACTGAGTTAAACCTCTCCGGTTCACGCAGCGTTAACTCCCTCCCCGCGTAACCGATCCTTGAACCGACTCTTCGGGTATGAACCCTACTTAACCTAGTTGCTTTGTGTTCAATTAGAATACTTTAGTTTGCTTTGTATTGCTAGTTATTAGAATTCAAATCTTAGGAAAAACTAATTTATAAACCCATGACACTTCCCGATACGGAGTTGGACCCGTCAATCCGGACAACCTCGTCGCGTACCGATTGCACCAAATGGTGCGTATCGTCAACGTGGGCGTGTGGGCTTTCGCGGAACTTGATTTGGATGTGCGTGCACACCGGAATCAACATGTATCCGTCGGAAAGCACCGTATCGATATTTTTCTGACACTCGTCCTAATTTTGTGTGTGCCTGTCATTTCGTAACGAAACTTGCGCCATAGGATTCACAGCATTACGCTGGTCCTGTGACCCAAGTTTGGTTCGATTCTGAGAACGTTGACGAAATGCCGTTTCGTGGGCTCCACGGTTCTACATGACGGGCGTTTTCATGATCGGCTCATCGAAATCCAGTTCTGGACGTTCCGTTGGGTTCGTATCATCGTTCTGGACTTGTACACACTAAATTTGATAAATTTGGAGAACTTAGTCTCTGGCACATTTTTCGGTGCAAGATGGGCCCACTTGTGGATCCCGTGTTGACCAGAAACTATATTTTTGCCACTGTGTCCAAATTGGACATATGTATAGGCTTTTTTGTGTATTTTACTCATTTTGAAACTGTTAGTGATATTTATGACAGCATCCGAAGACATCTGCTCCAGTTTTCATCTTGAGCTGCTACTTCCTTGGCGAGTTCAGATTCGAGTCTTTGCTTGGCTTCCAGGCAAGTGTACCTTGCCACCCTGTATTCAGTTACCAGATATTTATTGATTTATTATATGCATTGTGCGCGTGTTTGATTAGAATTGTTACTTTGCGTCCGGATCACAACCGGGTGCAGACGTTCATCGGTAACGTCTGGTAACGAGTGATAGATGTTCGCAACACCTCGATGTACATACATGTGTATATCATAACCCTAGGACACATTCAGACACTGTCACCGTGCCAGATTTCCTGTATCCTGATACTGACATCATGACCGGAGACTGGGACGACCTTAGGGTCGCGTTTGTTGATAGTTACTCCTGTATGACGAGACTGCTAGATAGAGGTTCAGGTTCAGTGCACACTCGTTGACCGCTTGGGGAGGGGAAGACAGTTACTAGATGTTTGGGCTCCTCTGCATGCGCTTATATATGTATATGTCATGATGATGTAGTGTTCCTGTATCCGGAGTAGTAGTATCACCCGTGTGACTCTGTGCTCGGAGCTACGGTACGCCCCGTGTGTCTCTGTGTTCGGAGCTATGGTTTTATTTTGGATAGCCCACGTGTCGAACATTGTCTTCAAAACTGTGTCTCACTTAGGTGGTTATGCTAGACTACACCGTCGTTGCACTTGTTTCTTTCTATTATACTATGGCTTGCTGTATTTTTGTACCTTGTTACGTCCCTCTGAGGACCTGGTCCCCTGCCAGTTTTCCAGCATAGACGATTACGGAGCCCTTGGAGTGCTGATGGAGTTCCATGTCTTGCGGGCACTTGTACCAGGTACTCATATTATTTCTACCGGCATTATGGTTATTTTATTCATATTGTTATTCATCTGTTGTTGTAGCCTAGTTTTTATAGACTCATATTTTTTCTCGAGTCTATTCGAGTTTGTGTGTTATTGGGCGGCCGACTTTAGCACATGTAGCTCTTTCTTGTATATTTCTGTTCATTGTGGATTAAGACATAGATGTTTATATTTACTAGATTATTTAGATAGTGACCATTTTTATTACATCTTATACGTATTCGAGTCGGACCAGAGTCTAGTCGAATGCGTAGCTGGCGTGTCGCGTATTTCTGGTCCTACGTATTTTGGGACTGGGGCGTTACAATACAAGCCCCAATTGATAGTCTTGTTTGAAGGCAGATCATTACCGAGCCAATATATCAATTACTTCAATATGATGATGGTTCATCTGCAAAAAAAAGGATGCTCTCCTTACCAGATTATTCGTGGATACTTGGCCGACATAGCCTACGATTGGTATCATAGTTTACCTGATAACTGCATATCCTCGTTTGATGACATGAAGTATCTTTTTCTCTCACGATTCTACGAAAGAGGCATGGATATGACAATGTCTTCACTCATCGATATCAAACAGAAGGAGAAGGAATCCGTACTTGAATTCGTGGAGCATTTCAGGCAGGCAACTCTGAAGTTACCCTCCGGTATTCCAAACTCCGCATTCATTGATACCTGCAAAAAGAATCTACTGCCTATAGTAGGGCTCTGGATAGGTCCAACTCAATTTTAAGATTGGACGACGTTCATCATCGGGGCCGAAGCTACTGAAGGCAACACAAAAATGGCACACAATTTGGGGTTATAAATGACCAATGCCGAAGGGGAGCGTCCCTCCAATAGTGCGAATAATCGCAACAACAAAGAAAAGGAGGCCTTGGCTATAAATCTGTCAAAGTGACCCACCTCTCCTCCAGCACAAAAGCTTCAAGAGTCTTCCAGGTCTAAGGAAGAATATTTCTTTGAAGAGAGCGATATCCCCAGCATTTTTGAATGCTTGATAAAAAAATAACAAGTTGCAGTTGCCTGAGGTCAAGCGACCAAATGAGGCTGGTAAACAGATGACCTGAAATACTGCTTGTACCACCGATACATAAGTCACCCTACCAAGGCTTATTATGTCTTGAAAAGAAAGATACAACAGTTGATAGATGCTAAAGCTATCACCCTTCACAACGAAGAAAAGACGGTCACTGCCAATATGGTGTCTCTTCAATTTGGTGACTTTCCAGCACAAGAAATCCCGAACGACGTTGTCCCAATACCTCGAGCTACGATGGAAGTGGTAAATCTTTCACCGTCTAGAAGTCAAACAGAGGAACCGGTGCCTCTTACCACAGATCATGGTGAGATTATGCGGATTCATCCTGATCTGTTATAAGATTGGGACCAGGTAGCAGCATCTTCCAATTCAATATCTTAGAAGGGTAAGAAGTATAAATCATGCAATATGATTTTTACAACTCCTCATTCAGACAGAGATCAAGATCACCATCAAGAAGATGTATCTCTCGAGATCAGATTTCAAAATCTAAACATTACCCCACCAAGCTCTGCTCGCAAGCTTCGTTTGATGCACCGACAATGGTCCATGATTGGCAGCGTTCCACTATATAGGGCGCAACAAATCTTCAGTGCTTATGAAGGTGTTCCTATACAAATTCCTCCTCCTTCTGCAACCATTAGAGAATCAATCTTAACTCAGGTGCATGAGGAGGATCGTCCCCAATTTTATCGATATAGCCAGCAATCTGTACGCTTGATGCAAAATATGGGGTAAAATTTTCAGAAAGCTGAAGGTTTGAACTTTGGCAAAGGACGACATATTCCTCTACAACTCGAAGGACAGTCCAATAAATCCCATAATTGATTGGGCTACGATGAGACCAACCCTCAGATTCGCTCTAAGAAAGGGCATGATAAAAAGAAACTCAAGTCCTGTAACATGTACTTCTTTCTCTAATGCCTTGAGAAGAAGCTATGACTAGTACCAGAAGGATTATCATAAGACTTATGAATTTGTCCCAGGAGATGTTCCTGACACTTTTTCTACTTCGCCAATTCCTGTTGTTCCGATCACAACCGAACCTGGTCCTTCGAAGCCAACTATGGCAGAGAAAGAAAAGCAAAAGAAAGTACGCTTCGACAAATCACTGAAGAAGAATGTACCCCCAAGGACTTAAAAAGCCCTACAATTTTGACATATTAGCACAACTAGCCAATACCCAATCCCGGCTCTCCATATTCGAGTTGCTTTGTTTGTCGAAGGAGACTTGTGAAGCTTTGAGCGAAGCTCTGATATATACGGACTCATGCCTAGCTCAACTCAAGACTCTTGATGAAGAGCCATTAGCCTGTCCTTAATGCCATAACGTAATCGAGAAGATTCCTAACATCACCTTCATGCAAGATGACATGCTACTCAAAGATAATCAGCATTACAGGCATCTGTACTATACCGGTTATATCGGATCTATCAAGGTGAACCAGCTTCACATCAACCCTGGTTCTTCACACAACATCATGCCTAAAAGTCTGCTGAGAGGATTGAAGATACCAATGCACAACATGTCTTCTACCTATACTACCATTCTAGGCTTCAATGCTGGAAGGAGTAAACCGCTGAGAAAGATATGCCTAAAGATAGGCGATCTACGCACTGAAGTTACATGCTATGTGATTTACTTTGACATATCCTATAACGTTTTGTTGGGATGACCATGGATACACGAGCATAAAATTATACCCTCCACCCTACATCAATGTTTCAAGTATGTGAACAGTAAAGGAGAGGTCAAGACAGAGGTTGCTGACCTCAACCCTTTCAAAGGTATCGAAGCCTATTTTGCTGACTCTTCACTCTATATGCCGGAGTATATGAAAGTAGAAGCTAATCAAACTAGAAATAAAATTTAGAACACTCAAAAAGAGGAGCCTCTGATAATCAGAGTCAAAGGACGTACTACTCGTCCAACTCCTTCGAAGCCTCTCGGCATCGACCTGCACAAATCATCTTCATTGGTCATCAACCTTCGATGTAATGAACAACCAACACTAGAGAATGGGCCCCTTATTATCAACCTTCGTCCTAACAAGCATCCAACATCAGTGAATCAATCCCTAGTTATCAATCTGGCCAAGCCTCATGTCAAGGCTGAAGACTCTACCGACTATGTGGAAGATGAAGAAATTTTATATTTCATGAATAAAGAAGACTCTACTTCGTACTACATTGATGTTGAATTCTTTGCTAAAAAATTCTTAGAGGCTCTTCACTTCTACGAACCTTTGTCCATACCCGTGACATCTCTATTCCAATACAGTTCGTCATATGAACTATATGAGGAGGCATACTTCATAGTCCCGGCAAGACAGGACAAGCAACGTCAGATAATCTTTGGCAAAGCTAAAAACAAAACAGTCGCACAGACTAATAGTTCTGACGGAGATATGGGGAAGATACAACCGTATCGTTACAGCCAACCAGCTAAGAACATCATACAAATGATGGGCTATGACTTAAAATCTGGCTTACGACTAAATTATGGAAAAGGTATAAGGACTCCTATACGTCACATTTCTCCTAAAGGCAAGCCAAAAATATACTACCAACGGACTGGTCGTGGTTTGGATATGTTACACCACCAACAAGTCCTGAAAGTTCAGGATCGGAAGAAGAGACGCATTATCATTCTTCTGACTCATCATTGTGGGATTCTGACGAAAGCATGGGTGACGTATTCAAACAGGCTTTCTCTGTAAATATGGTATCAATTGTCCCAGATGATAAAGACATTGGAGATCAGACAATGATGCCAATCAATGACAAATTCCTTTAGAAGTATTATGTCTAAGCACGACATATTCTTCTCCATCTCCAGCAGATTAAAATAAGATATACAAACAAATATATTTTGTTTAATCCCCAACAACTCATAGCCTATACGGCATATTGAACTATTACCTATATTCATTTTTGAATAAGAGTTCCCTAGCGGGACAATACTCAGATCCAACGGAACACTCTCGTTGAGATCATATAAATGATTCTCTCCATCATAAATGTTTCATTCTTAAAACTCAATTGTTTTAAGGATATTCTATTCCTAATCCCTAGTTGGGTTGGGAATAATCTCACCTTTATTTCACCAATCAATAAATATAACGTGCTTCACGTCCATATTACCTGTGAATCATATTCCATTTATTATCCCCTAAAGAGAAGATAATAGTTCACCCTTGAACTACTATTTCTTCTCCTCCCCAGTGAAGTAAACTAGTGAACTATCACGTCCATATCACCTCTGATAGTATATCTACCAAATTTTTCGACAAACTTATTCTGCCATGTCCATAATACCTCTAAGAAGAAATATTTGATGGATCCCATTAGTGAACTATCACGTCCATATCACCTCTGATAATATATCTACCAAATTTTTCCACAAAATTATTCTACCATGTCCATAATACCTTTGAGCAGAAATATTTGGTAGGATCCCATTTGGAAACATATCACGTCCACACTACCTCTGATCTCGTTTTTACTCTAACTTATTAATTTTATCTAATAGTAAATAAGCAATAAATAATTGGTCCACAACAAACAAGCATTGTTCAAAGCCAAAAGTTTTAATATATTTTCATTGAAAAACTTACAAAACAAGGAAGAACATAAGATAGAGCTCACTCAGGGGAAGTAGAAAGATCAAGGAGGAGTTGAGTCAGTCGAGCTAATTGCTAGTTCTTTTTCAATGACGCTCTTCTACGTGCTTCGATCATCCTAGAGTCATCTGTAGCAAAATGATTCATGGAAGCATATGATTCTATCATCTTATTTCGAGTATGGTCAAGCTCGTTCTTGTTGTGTTCTAGCTTCAAAAGTTGTTCTCTTGCTAGATCATAATGTAACAACTCATCCCCATGTCGCTCCACAGTCACCTTCAATTCCTTCCTCATTTGATTGAGCTGGGCTTCAAGTTCTTGAATCTCAGTCTTGAGCTGCATCACCCTATCATTATGTTCATCGTGGGAAGAATGATGAAGATATAGAGAAGAAGCAACTTCTTTCATAGAAGCATTTATCCTGACTGTCTTCTCAGCGTAGATCGCCATATGCTCCTGGAAAGTGGCCTGAAGTTCCAGAAACTCAGTAGTAAGTAACTCGTATTCAGTCTGAACTAGAGCCGAAACGTCCCCACTATTAAGCTGCAGATACTCATTGATAAGCTGATCAAGGCCTATCAAGATTTGTTTAAGAGCAGCAGCCCTAGCTTCATCCTTGAAATTTTTGATCAGTTGAATCATGGACAAGCTAGCATCCTTCACATCCCCAAAGGACAAACCTTTCTCGAGCACCAGATTTACCAACTCCTTCAATATTGCATAGAAAGCAGATGTATAAGCTTCTACCAAAGCAATGAAGCGAGTGCTTAAACTTGGAGTCGCGATAATTTTCGCTAAACCCCGACCATGGTGCACGAAGGCAGTTGCCGTGACAGTTGTAGCCTCGACACTAGAGACAAAAGATGAAGAACCCGCTACTCATTCTCGTGGGCTAATAGTGGAAGCCATTTCAGCAACACTGGTCAATTCTACCACAAGAACAATTGAAGCTACTGATGGCATTAATGCGATATCCACAGCCGGAACTGTGATATCAGCAACTGAAGTTGTTTTATACTGCGAAACAACCGTCTCTTCAGTCCTCTCCGGAGTGACTCCTACCACAGTCTCATAACCTAAAAAATCAAGTAAACAATATGGTCAATAAACAACATATTGTAATGCACGTCGAGCTAATGAAAGAAGTAGCATCTTGGCATGTGCTAGCCGAAGTTATTATTTCATGAATCTGTGACAATGAAGCATGCAATGCAAGAACTTGTGGTATAGAAAGAATATAGAGACACATACCAGCACCGGGTGGTACATATTCGTCTTCAGGAGTCTGCCCCTCCAACGAATTTCTCAGGCCTGTCAACGAAGCCTCCACCTCAGACGAGTTGGCATGAATGAGAAAATCATCATAATTACTCCAAGTCAGCTCGGTTCTGAAACTACAGCTTCAGTATCAATCTGCCCTGTAACATCTTCAAACCCAGCTGTAACTACAGCAAATTGAGGCTGAACCTGAATATCCTGATCAAGCATATCTTCGGGAGCTGTAGCAGCAATATCAGTTTGTGACTCGATCTTCTCACCAACTTCGACCCGAGAAGGTAAAATTATTTCTACACCAGAATCAGGACTTCCCAGAGTAGGTTGATCTTTGGATACATTGGCGAAGGAGGAGGTATGAGTGCAATCAGCGTAATAAATTGAGCCGCGGCATCAAGAATAAGATCCTTAAAAGTGACTATTGCAACAGCAGGAGCGACACTTATTCCTAAAGGGGGAGGGATCGAATGCTAATTCTTTGCACCACTGGAGAAGAAACGGATGGTCCAGCCCGCTCTGGAGAACTAATCAGTTCATCAATCAAACTCCTTCTTGAAGGAACAAAAGCCTGCAATTTTGGCTTCCTAGGATCGCGATAACAATCCTCTTCTAAGCAGGATGGTCCTCAGTAGGGGACATAATCCTATGCTTCCGAGATTTCTGTACCACTATGGCAAGGGCGGGTGCATCTAGTTCTACATGGGGAAGAGCTTCCAATATCTCGTCCAATGGGGTGTCATCCTCCTCTTCGACTAGAGAAGGTCTTATTGACTCCAGATTGGCTCCTTCTATCGGGTTTCAGAAATTAACCCGTATATCAAAGTCCACGTGGAATTAGTTTATGGAACAATAAAACTGGACAAAAGAATGCAATAGGCGTAGAGGAGGTTTGGGTTCAAGCAGAGTAAATGTGGCTCCCATGCAACCCATGATGAAATATCTCCATCCCCGGGCGCCATCAATTAAACCTCCAGAGTTGGCTAAGCACGGAGTAGCATTTTCCATGTGCAGTTGATCATAGTCGAACTGCCTTGCAAAGCGACTGGGTAGATATGGTTCGAAGATGCAACCATTACCATTTATATACATCAGGTGAGAGGGCTGGATAAATATTAATCATGAAAAGAGCCCTTACGGCAGCCTTGATATGGTGGTCCCCTCGTCGATAAAACTCAACCCAGGGTGCTCAGTTGCCACGTCGGGAACAACACAGTAAAAGCTCCAACTGTTCCCCATATTTAAAGCTCTCCTGGCCTAAAATATTGTAGTATAAGTCCACTTAGAAAGCCTATATCTACAAAGGAACATGTGTTACATCCCGTTAGTCTGAGTCAAGCTGGGAGTCATTAAACTCTGATTGTGTAAAACCAACCAGTCCATCAGATAGGTAAACGGAAGCACTGTTCGAGGGAATTTCTCTCGTCGAGGATTTACTACCAAATTATGAGCAAGCTCCCGTAAACCAGTGCTCAAAAGGTACACCATAGCCGGTAACAATGCCAATCGATGCCTGAAGACCAGACACACTGCAGGGAATAAAACATTCATGTGGAGACGGTCCACTGAGCCTGAACTTCTGGGGACTACCCATCTTCGGAGCCATAAAGAGAGATACCCGGCTAACAAACCTTCAGACGAAATATCTGTATGAGTAAGTCTAAGATAGCTCATAGCCTGTATGCCTACGACGAAGTCTTCTATACGATCCTCGAAGGATTTATCTTTGGCATTATGACTTGCCATGAGTTCTTCAACTCTGGTAGAACTCAGAGGTCGAAGCGGTCGAACCTCCATGTGTTCCTTCCCTCTTCTATCATTGAAGAGGTATTAGAATCACTTCCTGATAAAGACAGCTCCAGAATCACTATTGTAATAATGATTACAAGCCAAGTTGTGACATATCAGCTCCTGATATACCTCAACCAGACGTGGCTCAGCCTGTGCTAAATTTGCCAATTCTGTGTTGGTAGGTATGTACTCCTCATAAGCAACCTTCCCTAGTGGCAGTGCGGATATGTGTCTCATCTCGTGTAAAGCGAATCCCAACTCGCCACGAGAAGTAAAAAAAAAGTCTCAGTACTAGAGTTATATTGCTCTAGCAAAGCCGAGAACATATTGGCGTTTGGCACAATGCCATAGCAAGTATCTAACAAGGCATTTTATAAACCCAAGGATACGAGATTCTCTGTATATTCATCCAATATACATGTAGTTGCCCGACGCCAATAGATATTTTTATTTGTCAACCATCCTGGCAGCCGAACATTCTTCTGAGGATAAACCCCTTCAGCATCAGTGTAAATATTAGCGAACAAAGAAGTCTGGATAGGTTGAATCAACGAGGAGTCTTCAATTGGTACTTTTCTATGGTGAAGTCCTCGCATTTGGACTGAATGACCATCACCGGAACTAAATAAATGACCATGTTTGTAGCTGATCTTCCCCGGCTTAGCTCCATTAGTGATGGAATTCAAATCCCACTCCATCTTACGTGGATAGGTAGAGTGAAAGAAGGTAGACAGTGAAAGACCTTTTGCCATCTCGGGGAGATACATGGCCTTACCATAAACAGTAAACAACCACTTCTCCTTCTTATTCTTAGGCTGAGAAGATTGATGAATGAGATCACCAAACAAGAAAGTTGGCTTGGAATATGTCTCATTTCTAAAGGAAGTGAGAGGTCCGCCGCTTATCAGGGACGTCAACATTAGTTCCTTATTCGCTTATCAACAATTGACGTATGCTGGACATCCCCTTATTAGATTGGGGAAACTGAGTATGTGATAGGTCTTCTAAATAGTTGGTATATAGAATTCTAGTAGTGGATCCCATCAGTTCAGCCAGAGGATCCATACCCAAGTCCACTGCAAAAGCCACAAACAAGGAGTCAACAAATCTCATGAAGAAGAGTACGTGAAAGAAACTCTATTATGAATCTCCTAAGATTCTAATGAGAGGCACATTTTTCCTAAACTTTTAGGAATTATGCTCATTTTATGAATATTTTAGGAGATAAGCACATTTTATGCACCAATATGTCCAAACAGACGGAGAATGCGTCAATCTGCCCAAATAAATAGAAAGTGCGCCGACTCGCCAATAATAGAAAAAGTGCGTCGACTCACCAATAATTGGAAAAGTGCACCGATTTGCTAATAATTGGAAAAATGCACCAAAATAGCTATTTCTGCTCTGAACGAGGAAGAATGCGCCAAAATGGTTGTTTTCGCTCTAAACGAGGGAAATGCGCTAAAATGACTGTTTTCGCTCTGAATGAGAGAAAATGCGCCAAATTGACTATTTCTTCTTTGAACGAGAGAAAAGTGTCCGTGTACACGTCTCTCTGTGTTTTAGGTCTTCGTTCTTTTTCTTTCTTTCATCTTTCTGCCATTTTTAGAAATTTTATATTGTACATGTAAAAGAAAAAGAAATAAAATAGGGAAGAAGAAGACATCTGCCATGCCTATCAAAGGAGAATGTGCTACATCTCCTGATGTAACTCTCAACGACGGCATATTGAGTCGTTCCCTAGTGAGCTGAGCCCCCGCCGACCTCGTCGTTGTTGCACAAGAAGAGGAAGCCAATCCCTTCTCCTTGCTACTTTTCTTAGTCGCCTGAGTTTGCTTGAGAGTCATTGCTAAAAGCTTCGAAGGAAGGAGAAAGCTAGGGTTTTCTTGAGGAAGAAGGAGACGAAGAGATTTGAGAGTAGTGGAAAAGTTCTCTCTCTCCTCGACCTGTCTATTTATAGATTTGGAAGGGGGGACTCTTCGGCACTTCTCAACAACTTTTATGCTTCTAATTCAAAGTAATTTTGAATTCATCTGAACGAATTCAAAAACTTTGAAGGGGGTCTTGTAGAAGCATAAAAAGTGTGCCTCAGACAGATGGCGCAGTTTTCTATAAAAAATACCCAACAAACAAAAGAACATCGCACTTTCTACTTGTTCCAGAAGAAAGACATGTATTTTTCTTACTTTGGCGCACTTTTTATTATTTTTAGAGGATGGTGCACTATTTAGAGAGTATAAAAGTGGCACACTTTCTTAATGTTACAAAAGCTGGTGCATAAACAATCGTCTCTCTCTCAAGCATTTAATGCAGCAGACTGACAGCTGACATATGAAGAAACCAAAGAGTCAAAAGTCATCATTACAGCAGAGCGGCGGCAGGCAGACCCATGTTGTCGTTTAGCGACCCAGCCGCAATGCAAATCCTTCAAAAGTGTGTCATTATGCCATTCTCTTCAAAAGTGTGCCTCAGTGCCACATCTTCAAAAGTGTGCCACTGTGTCATTCTCTTCAAAAGTACACCTTTGTGCCATTTTCTTCAGAAGTGCACCAATGTGCCATTTTCTTCAAAAGTGTGTCGTAGTACCACTCCTTCAAAAGTGCGCCGCAATGCACTTATGTAACCATCACTTTTCAGGATAGGAGTATTTTGGTCATTTTATAATATTTATTATTGATATATTTTTATTTTATAATAATTGGTATAGTTGTATATATAAATATTTAATATAGATGATTGTGTGTTAGCCCCTTAGTTAGACTAGTTGCTATGAACCCAACTAGGCTTGTCATGCCATTAGAGCAACCCATTTAGTTAGGCTTGGTTGACTAGATAATTAGAGAGAATAAATAGAATATCCCATTATTAGTATTAGAATATTTTTAATTAAAATACCTTATTAGTTAAACCTTTCATGATAACTTGAGAGGGAAATTTGGACATTGCAAAACCAAACCAACCCTAACCCTAAGTGGCAGGCCCTATTTAGAGGATAGGAGCCTCATGAATATTCATTACTTCATTCATTTCTTCTCCATTTGTTCTTTTTCCAAAATTTCCTCCATTTCCCTCCACCAAATTCCTTCAAAACCAATCTAAATCCCTCTCATTCTCATCCCTAAGAAGAGTTTGAAGCTTGAAGATTGCAAGTGGCTAGAATAAGAAGGGTTTTGCTAGAAGTTGGTGTCCATTTCTCATCCTTGTGCTCATTGGAAGGAACTACATTGGAAATCCATCTTTCAATAGGTAAAAACTCATTTTCTCTTGTCATTTTAGATTTAAAAAGTGTATTAAACCCTTATAAACCCTCCCTTGGTTTAAGACTACCCATAGGAAGAATAACTAGGTCCATAGGAGGCCTATGGAGAAAGTTACATTAGATTTTGTGTCCATTTGGAGAAAACTCCGAGGTGGCACACCAAGTGTTTGATTGAATGCCTAATGGGTCATTCTTTGTTATTTTGTATTGTATTTGATATATTGGGAGGTGTATGATATATTTTGAGGAGTGGTATCACATGGAATGGATATTTGAAGGGTGTATCATAGCTATCTTGATATTGCACTTGAAGTGTTTGATTGAATGACATGCTAGGTGTTCATTTATGTGTACTTATATATAGTGTATTAGTTTTTGTGTTTATATATATTCTGATTATGTGTGTCACATATATATAGATAGATGGTGTGTTGTACAGTGAGTGTAAGTGGTGGTGTTAGTGTGACAGTGAGTGTTTCCCTGTGTGTATGTGTTTCATATATTAGAGAGGGAGCAATGCACAGGCCAGCAGTGGATTAGCAAGTCAGTATCAGTCAATTGTACTGCCTGTGCAGTACAATCCATCTACTGCACAACCCAGTACATGCAGGATGCCTTATACAGGACTGTTGTGGCCTACAGTCCATTGTTGGTAGTGCATCAGAGTGAAATTTGTAGTGTGCAGATGCAGAGCATAGCCAGTGAGTTGTGTGGGCAAGGGAGGACACTCGGGTTTTGGTGAATTAGGAGTACACTAGTATCAGCTAGGAGCTCGGGTTTCAAGGGAATTAGGAGGAGAAATTTAGGCCCAGGCATAGCAGTTGGAAGCTACTGTGCAATAAGAGATTGAGGCTCGAGCACCCTCTATGTTACAATCAAATGAGGGAAGGGATACACGGGTGTGTCCAGGTTGGGTAGTGTTGCAGTGCACTTGTGTACTGTAATAGGTTATGCTTGCAGTGTGTTACATTCGGCATGGTTACCAGCATACTGATAAGAATTCCCTAAATATAATTGGAATTACCCTCTCTATGAATGTGTGACAGTCATGGCTCTTCATACCTGTCAGTTTGTTCTCCTTTGGGTCGACGCATCTTCTCAAATTCGACATGTACCCGTCTAAAAATTTTAGGCCCTGAATCCACCTATAAAGTCTCTCTTTATCCTCTTTGTCCAGTAAAAAATTGCCTTAGACTGCTTATAATTCCCATTCCCTTCCTCTACAAAATGCAACGTAGGATGTCTGCATATATCTTCCAAGTCCAACCTAGCCTTAGGATTTTCTTTCATCTTTCATCTTTTCCTTTACGTCCATCACAGTATTAATTATGTTGTCAAACACATTCTTCTCGATATGCATGACATCAAGGTTATGTTTGAGAAGATTGGTGCTCCAATATGGCAGGTCCCATAATATACTCCTCTTTGTCCAGTTATGAGTGCGGCCAAATCCATCACACTTGTATCCCTTTATAGGCTCTTTGATAACACTTGGTAAATCTTTGAACTCTTTCCATATCGTGTCTCCGAGCTACATTGGCGGTGGATTGGCCTTCTCCGCAATAATGGCCCGAAAAGCATTCATGTTCCTCCGGAACGGATGATCCTTCGGCAGGAATTATCGATGACAATCGAAGAATCACAGTTTTCCTCAGTATTTCAAATAAAAAGCCTTAGTGCGGTCCATGCAATATAAACATAAGAGGCGACCGTGAGTGCTCCATCCAGATAACATTTTATAGGCGGAAAAGTCGTTGATAGACCATATAAATGTTGCCCTTATCTAAAAATTCTACTTTCTGGAAACATCATACGTGTTAGCGCCTACTTCCTACAGTTGATTCAACTCATCTATCAACGGCTGTAAGTACACATCGATGTTCCTCTTTGAATTGTTCGGATCCAGGAATAATAATGGTTAGGAATATATACGGAGTCTTCATGCACATCCAAGGCGGTAAGTTGTACGGAGTGACGATCACAGGCCAACACGAATAATGGGAGCCCAAAAGTCCGAATGGGGTGAAACCATCGGAGGAGAGCCCCAATCTGACATTACGCGAATCCAACACTCCTTTCGATCAAATTTCTTTCATGATTTCTCTATCAGATGGATGATTCAACACTCCTTCGATCTATTTCTGCCTATGCCAACTCATGTTTTTGGCAGTATCCTTCACCATAAACAACATCTGCAATCGCCGCTTCAAAGGCAAGTAGTGCATCAAATTGGTCGGCTTCCTTGCACTAGCAGTCCTTCCTATACCAGTTGCCTTGAAACGATCAACACCATAAAATCTGCATACGTCTATATCCTTGTTGTCTTTGTAGTACAACATGCATCCGTTGCGACATGCATCGATTTTATCGTATCCCAACTAAAGCGATCTTACCATCCTCTTAGATCGATAGAAGTCTTTAGGTAACTTGGTACCCTCTGACAAGTGCTCTTATTATTATTATTATTATTATTATTATTATTATTATTATTATTGTTATTGTTATTATTGTTATTGTTATTATTATTATTATTATTATTATTATTATTATTATTATTAATTTTTATTTTATTATTTATTATTATTATTATTATTTTATTGTTATTATTATTATTATTAATTTTACTATTATTATTGGTTGAGATAGGTATTTTAAAAATACTTTTTTAAACCAAATATGGTGGGAGGAAGTGAGGATTAGGGGGGTCCCACACCAAATCATGTGGTGAACCAAACGGAGGAAGTGTTGGATTTCTTCTCAAATCCGAATTTGGACCAAATTTGTCTCCAAATTCTGGCTACCAAACACGCCCAAAAAGGGGCTTCGAGCATTAGTCATCAGACTAAGTAAGAAGGCAAAGTGATGGGAAAGATATACGACTAATGGCTTCAAGTTTAGAATAATAATAAGCTTTATCAATCACTCGTTTGTTGATAAAGATGGCAATTATACAAATTCTGGAGTGTATGTGAGGGTCTCAGTTTATGATGCAAATCTGGAACATGATTATTATAGTGTACTAAGAGATATTATAGAGTTGGAATGGGCACAGTTGGTTTCTTTGATACAAACATTATGATATTTAAATGTGATTGGTTCGATAAATCACCTAAGCTAGGATAAACAAATTGACAAACAAATTAGATTTTTCGATATAAGACATGGTAAAAGATATGGAGGATTCGAACATTTTGTGTTGCCAAGTCAAACAGTTCAAATATACTTCATAAGTTATCCTAGTCGTCGATGCAATACCCAGGATTGGTGGGGTGTATGCAAGACAAAAGCTAGAAACTTTATAATGTCGAAGAGCTAGCATATAGAGGATGAGCTGGTAATGTCTTAACTTACATATATGAATTTGGCCGTCATTGATCATATGGAAGTTGACATTACTGGAGAGGATGTTAGAGTTGACGAAGAGGCTGATATAGAGAGAGATGATGATATGTAGGTATCGAAGAAGGAAGAAGATTTGGAAGATGAAGAGATGAAGAAGAAAATATAAAAAAATGACGATGACGATGACGATGACGGTGACTCAACAGATAAAGAGAAAGAAGAGGATAGAGCTAAAATTGATTAATAAAATTTATGACTAAGTATTACTACCAAAATAAGGAAAATTAGCGACGTTATCATCGATTTCGTAAAGATACGTCGCTAAATTCTATTAATTTAGCGACGCCAAATAAAAATGTCGCAAAACGTCGCAGTCTGCGACGAATTACGAGCAGTAGCGAATACTGTTAACTACTGTAAAAAATCTCGTCACTCTAAGTAGTCAAATGTCACTATGGATAAAATATTTGCGACGTTTGGCGACAGGGTATTTTTTAACGTCGCTAAATTATTAAATTTTGCAATGTTTAGCGACATCTATTTTAGACGTCGATAAATTATTTAATATACCCATCTGAATTCACTTCCCCCCATTCTTTGTTGCTTGAAAATTTTGATCCCCAAATCTAAATTTCCTCCAGCCCCACTGTAGTGACCCACACCCTCCACTGTGACCCTCCCCCTACCGTCGTGACCCCCCCCCCCCCCCCCCCCGGTGCTCCGGCTCTCCGTCGTTGTGACCCCCCTCCGAGCTCCGGCTCCCGACCACATTTGAATCCACCCTCCTTCACTGTGACTCCCTCTCCTTGCTCCGTATCCCCACCGCCTTCGACGTGCGCCCCCATTCTCAGGTAAACCCTAACCCTAATTCTTTTGACATTGACACGGACACACACTGATACTGACACGGAGAAGCACACACCCTAATTCTCAGGTTTAACTAGGGTTGGTTTTAACAAATATCCTACAGGGATGAGACTATATAGAAAGAACAGAGTACTCATGTGATGTGAGGATTGAGGTTTAACTAGGGTTGGTTTTGACAAATTTTAAATATTTTCGTGAAGGAGATAATTTTATCGAAAGGAGTTTTATCAAAAATTTAGTATCAATGACAAAACTAACAATAATATAATTAAGCTTAAGACCTACAAATGTTTCCTTTATTTATCCCATGATCTAACAATCATTCGCTTACCTATGCCTTGAACGATAACTAAAAGGGTAGTGTTACCAAGTCTACGGAAATCATCTTGCTTAACCATTGGAGAGAGATTGTGATCCCTAGTCGTAGTCGGGTAACCAACACGTGCACCCAATATTTGGTTCATTGACTGTACTTGTTTAGCCCGATTGACAACAAAAGAACACAACTTCATAACACCCTCCTGGGTAATACATATACAGAAAGAAACTATAATCCTTATATTTATATATACGAGATTTTATTTCAGTTGAGCCACCCATTACATGGGCAATTCATAGTTACTGGTATCCATATGTATCATATTAGATATAGTCTATATGTTGGTTGCCAATATACTAGTTGATATAGTTCATTTGAGTTAAATAGTCATGAATTGGAATTGGGTATCCTATACTTGATATTAGAGTATATTTTGGGTGTTCAGGGATATAGCATGGCAGTGGAGGAGGTGCACTCTTGTGCTGGTCAAAGAGGGTTATGTGCTAAGGCCTTGCAGTAATGTGCAGTCGATTAGAGGTGAGTGTACACTTGAGATTGAGAGGGGGTTGTACTGGAACTGCATTCTACAATGGTGTAGTAAAGTGGATGAGTGCAGGTGTGAGAGGGAAGTGTTAGTGAACAAGCACTCAAGTGTATCATGGATATTAGTCACAGTATAATAGTGCAAGTGTGTATGGGTTGCAGCAGATAGGTCTGCACAATTTAAGTATTTCCATAGCAGACCCTAAATTGAAGGTTAATGCCCTAAATTGGTATCATGACTACCCTAAATTCCAATTATGAAATTACCTAAAGTGAAGGTTAATGTGTTCATTAATGATTAATTGTGAGTGTGTGGGGGCATCAGTGAACAAGAGGGGGAAACATTCAGGTGCATTGGTTAGCAGATCATGAAGGTTGATATATGAACCTAGGTGTGGTTTTTAGTGTGTGTGTGTGTGTATGAATTTATTATGGGGGACACACAGGATATTAAGGTATGTGCAGTAGAGAGGGTTTTGTATGTATTTAATTGTACCAGTCAGTTCATGAGGGGAGTGTCGGTGTAAATGGGAGTATAGTTGTATATGTGATGGTGGTGGCGGAGGAGGCTGGTTCATTGCATCTATAATAGCTTGTTTTAGCAGCTCATTATGTTGCCACTGAACCTGCATCATGGCCTGCATAAACTAGGTCGAGGTAACATTCTCGTCGGTCTGTGGAAATGGCTGTGAAGGTAACACGGAGGGTATCTGCGAGGCAGATTGTGACGAGAAATGGGGTGGTGGTGGTGGCATACTCCCTCCTTGGGGAATTGCAGTCTGTTGTGCCTGATGCCCCACCGGAGGTGCTGAAGTCTGAGGGTCCTACTGAACAGATGGGGGTATCTGGCCTGCCTGCGATGATTGTCCTGGCTGGAGTGGTGTAGTAGGAGACATCATCGTAGAAGACAGAACTCCCGATCCTTCTTGTGTGGCTGAGTCACCTGTAGTGATGGCGAGGGTAGCAACACGTCCACTACAAAGATTCAAATCGCCTTCAAATAGATTTTCAAAATTGTACATACTTTGGAAGAAAACTGAGTACAAAGTAGGATAGTTGGACAATTTTATGACAGTTTTTAAAACGTGGATTTTTCTCATCTTGGCTTCGATTTCTACCTAATTTTTATGGCTTAATAATTAGAACTTATTATTGGGTATTGTAGATAGTCACGTAGGCTTTACATAGAATCAAAAAAATTGAATTTTTGTTGTGTGTGTGCGAAGTTATGAACATGGGAATGAGGGCACCTAAAACTGTTGATGTTGTTAGGGATGACCGCGGGTGGGGGTTAGGGCGGCCGACGGCTGCGACATACGGCGTTGTAGGGTGGTCGGGGCGGCGCTGGAGCAGGGGTAGGGCTTGAGATTAGAGAAAGAAATTAGGGTTAGGTTTAAGGTTGTATTTATAGGGAGAAGGGAGGGTCGGTTGGGTCCTGGGCAGCGCGAGGGGTAGACTGGTTAGGTATAGGTTTAAGGTCTGGGTTAGTGTTTTAATTAGTATATATATATATATATATATATATATATATATATATATATATATATTGCTCATAGGATAATTTCTAGAAATTTTAAATACTTTGACAAAACAAAATTTACCCAAAATATTTTGTCAATACTTTTTTAAATAAATAATTAAATATTTATATAGTTTAGTAACTCAAAACAATTAAATACCAAAATCCTATCCAATAATTAAATAAAAATACATTATATATAAATAAATAATAAATAATAAAAATAGGGAGTTTACAGTAGGTGACGATCGATAGAATAAATTGATTAACTGACTTATGCAACTGTATTTGGGTTACTAGTTTTAAAAGAAGATAATCATGAGACAGTCCTGGAATTATAGAATACTCATTGGCATTGTCATAAACCCGTGATAGGACCCGTACGTAGATCAAAGTACCAAAAATTTCTTGAAATAGAGAATTGACTATCAGACCGGAATATCGCGGTACACCACCAATATACCGTCGGGACCCGACCGACTCAGTCAACCCGCTGACTTGAGGATCCTTTTACCCATTAGTCCCTTGGTTTTCTTTGTATGACTGAGCTTAAGTATAGAGGGAGCATGGATTGGTGACTTGACATGATCAATGGCTAAGCATCACTCCCTCTTTCTTTATAAACCCTTGATTTCTCTCTCCTTCCTCCTTTTCCTTCTCTCCATTTCCATTACCAATTTCTTCTTCCCTCTTGCTTGAACTGAACCCTAGGAGCTAGATCTTGAGATCTATGTAGAAGCATAAAAAGTATGCCTCCAAAGAATAGTGGAATCAAGAGAGGGATGGCGCACTCTTTCATAAAATGAGCCAAAAATGAGGGTAGCGCACTCTGTTAATTTTTCAGAGTATGGCGCACTTCCTTAAAAACAGAGCAGAGGCGCACTTTGGTCCATCTTTACAAGGACATGCACACAACTCTTATGTTTTCTCCCCCACACTTAATACAATGAATCTGACAGACTGGCACAGCAGTCGAGAAGATCAGAGTCATAATTGCAAGAGATCTTCAGCACACAGACCCATGTTGTCGTTTAGTGGACTTTATGGCCAAACTTTAACAGAGTGCGCCATTGTGCCATGCTCTAACAGAGTGCGTCGTTGTGCCAAGCTCTAACAGAGTGCGACGTTGTGCCAAACTCTAACAGAGTGCTCCATTGTGCCAAACTCTAACAGAGTGCGCCATTGTGCTAAACTCTAATAGAGTGCATCAATGCAGCCACTATCTCCAAGTCTCATCAAAGCGCGCCAAAGTGTGCTAGATTCCTTCAATAGCGTGCATATGACTCCAACTAACAGTGAGCGATTATGATTGCGTGTCCTTCATGCCATGTTTCTTGTGAAACGTATATGAGTAATTGTCCCCACGACCCAACTTTCCTCGTATAGAAAAGCCATGTATCAAATATGCAGCACTTTGTGCACCCACTCAACAGAACTTGGGTTGTGAAATCTTCAAAAGTGCGCGCACAATGGCAAATACAGTGCAAATTGCCCATTAGTGCGCGCACACTTCTATAACCGCCCATGAAGGTTATAAATACAGGGCCAGTGTATTCTACACATACATAGAGACAGAGAGAGGAAGATAAAAGCTTTTTGGTGCCAGTGTTGCCCGAATTTTCTTGCCTTCGAGTTCTCAAGTGTTCGAGTGTGCATCTTTTCTTTAGTGTCAAGTAGTCCAAGGAGTAAAGTGATCGACCGCAGATCAGACCCCCATAGCTATACTTCTCCAGAATTTATTGTACTCTAGATTCTTATATAGGATTTATTGTACTTTTTCTTTTCTCTTAAAGTTTGTAATACGAAAGTTCGTATAACTTTTTGTTTATGGCAAACAAAATTATGACTCTGCTGGGGACGGCCTTCTCCTCCGTCGAGAAGGTGATAGCTCAACATGACACCGCATTGGTTGGCACAATGCAGTAGACTTTGGTCGCGAAGTTCGACCAGAAAGCATATGAAGAGATGCTTGTTGGGGGTAGTGTTAGCCCCTCAACCGCAATCAAGTCCAAGAAGACCCGTAGGACTTGGCTGCCCAAGTCTCGCTCCTCCTACCCCGACGTTGATATTAACAAAAGGAAGAAGGTGCTGACCACTAATAATGAGGGATTCCTCACTGTTTTCTCATCCCCAGTTTGTGACTTGGTGGATATCAATCTTTCATCCCCAGTTTGTAACTCGGTGGATGCTCCCCTTAGCCGTTCCAGCGTGCTAACTAGGGGAAATAAATTACGACACCCTGGCCACAACAACCGGGGGCTGAACCAGTCATTCCTTGGCGGAGGAACTCACTACAATGCCAAGAGGATTGTTCATCCTTATGATGCCCAGTTCGCACAAGCTCAGTACAACAAGCAAAACAGATCTAACAGGGGCTCTGTTGCTCAACTTACTCTAAAGGGTGATGGCGCACCTCCTGCCACATCCAAATCACTTGGCAAGGAAGTTGTCCAACAACCACGCCATCCAAAGAAGGACTTCATGTTCGCACAAAAGAAGCCTAAGAATGGGACTATTCTGCCGCCAAAGATCAAAATTACTCGAACAGCAGAGGAAAAGTTATGCGCCACTACTTTTAAAAATCAACATTGTGTGCCCAAAGTGTAAGATCTGCGTACAAAATTATGCGCGCAAAGGCAAAAGATGCGTACTTCTGAAGAATGCGCCATTCAGGCATGTGCTTCGCTCTACACAAGGGGTACTAAAAGTGTGTGTGCAAAGTTCATTGTATAGGATGTAAAAAGGCAAACTCTCCCTACCTCTTCTGATGTCTTTCCTTCCTTTGACTTACGCAAAATTCTTGTACAAAAGCGTAAAGAGAGAGAACCCACTCTGCCTATAAAGGTGCTTCCAAATTAGCATCATTGTAGTTGCCATCAAATTGTAATCAATTGTTGTTGTACCAAAGCAGTTGAACCTTCTTCTAAACTGTCTATATTTGACCGTTTGAGTTACACCTGGCCCACCAGACAGCGTTTCGGAAAATAGGTCAACAAATAAGAAGATGATGAGGAATTACTACTGGCTCCAATATACATGGCTTCAAGACTCCCTTGAATAGGAAGAAGTTCAGGACGAAGCACTTCATGAACACCTAATTAGAGAAGGTTCGATCAGCTGGTCGAATCCTTTGAAAGGGTATACCAAAACACCAATTCTCGGAGACGGGAGCTCTCTATCGTGGAATGTGACCACTCTTCAGGATCTGAAGGTGACTTCCCTAGGGGTAGCAATCTTCCTGGATCTGAATCCGATAGTATAAATTCCAACTATATGATGCAATCCACCAGCTCTTCTATCGTCTATAAAGAAGTTAGTGCATATGCTATTGGCCATGAACACGACGCTTCCCCACCAGGGAGCACAGAACATCTCAATTCATTGGAGGCCGCGTTCAAAGATATGCATGCCATGATGCAGAACATGGATCAAGTAATGATGGTTCAGCATACCGCAACAGCAGCACCTGTACAGGTCGCAGCATCCATACATGTACAGCCATCTCCGGGTATGACACCAGCTCTGGGCAGAATAAATCCTGAAGTCAGTCCCAATCAAGAGTCGACAACCCCGTCTCTCAACCTTCCTAATGTTGGGGGTATTCTCCACCTGTAGTAGTACAAGTTCAGCCAGTTATCCCTTCAGTCAACTGTACCACAACAGCTCGATGAGACACAACGAGCCATCAAGGAGTTGCGTCCCAGTTCAATGCTATAACTAATTGGGACAAACTCTAGAAGCTTGGAATCAAACAGCATTTTCCTCCCGAGTGGCATAAGGTCGTCTACCCGCCTAAATACAAACCTCTAACCATAACTCCCTTCGACGGGAAGACGTCACATGGTCGACATATAAACTACTTGCCATGACCCGCACCCGGATGTAAGGGCACGAGTACGTGAACAACGTCCAGCCTACGCAGCAACATCGACGGTAGGACGTTGTCTAGGTCAACAATACAATCTAATCATCTCACACAATAATATATGTACCTGTCAATGATATCTCAACTCCATACGAAGGACAAGATGACAATATAATATGATAATCAATACTCAATCACAATAAACTAGAGAAAGATAATGGCACGATATCAAATAGAAGAAATGGAATCACAAAGTCACAAGTTAAGAATAACTACAAGGATATCACCGAGTTTAAGAGTCTAAAAATAACAATACAAATGTAAATATCAATAACATCTCAAAGTCTAATAGCTGGAGACAGATCCAGTGTAATGTAAAAGTACTAGCTAAGCCTCGGCAATAACTAATTGAGCCTCATCACAGCTGGTACTTGGGCCTCCTGTACTACGGGTGCATCCTCAGCTAACTCTCCGTCTTATGGGCCAAAATATGTGGGACACAAATCCTCTAAGAAGTCATCTAAAAAATATATTCAGTCAAGATGGAGCGAGTACAACCCAATAACGGTTCCAATTAATTGACAAAGACTATAAAACTGTAATAGTAAAGTAATACAAAATGAACAAGAAAGCAGTGAACTATGGTAATAAAATAGTGCAGCAGATAAATAGGGAAAGCACAAAAATATAAATAGGATGAACAGGCAAATATGGTAGTAAAGGCAGACAAATAAGTAAAATCTAGCAAGCATGGCAAATAAGAATATAACCAGTGAATGTAGAGTGAAACCAAAAAGTCTGCACCTAATTAGTGTGTTGAAATACCATTTTTGACATGTAAACGGCTAATGGGTAATGTACGGCAACTCGCATGTAAAATGTACGAGTGCCATCGTTCTAGATTGGACCTGAGGGAGTGGTTCCAAATTTTGGGAATGTTTACATGTCTACTAAGGTATTTCTCCGCTCGACTAGTAATAATGGATTCAGGTCCTGATACGTAGATCAATAGGATGCCAGCCAATACAAGTGATGCCAGAAGAGTCATGATAAAGGTGGTGCCAATAAAGAGTCTTGATAGGCCAGCAAGTATAATCATGTATCTCAAAATGAATCCATAATACTATCCCGTGTATCCATCGTGTCGAGAAAATCAGGTAAAACAATACTATAAACAAGAATCATAGTAATTATCAAATAAAGAAAACTATCAGAGAATGTACTCGCATGTGGTCCAGAGCAATGAATATCAAACAGTGTATGTACTGGAATTCAAGTGACCTATATATGAATTACAATATTAAGAGGTGTTTTTGAAATCATAATTATACTTAATTATCTCTAAACTTGATTTCTAGTTCAAAACTAGGTCAATACGGTCAAACTATGTCAACACCTAATTGTGGGTTCCAAATACCTATCTAGTTGGCCTAATAAGTGATATTAGTCTATACCATGCTAGTACTAAGTTTTCTAGGTTATACTAGCTAGTTATAATATATTAATATCATATATTATCTATATAGACTTAATACCATAGTATCTTAGCCTATAACCTAGTACCCTAGTCCATAACTTGGTATCTACCCATTACCTTAGTCATTACCTTGTATACTACCGAGTACCTTGACCTCACCCTAACACCAAACTAGTATCTTACTTATCTAATACCTTAATTTATACTCTAGGTATCTAGTTATCTTAATTCTTGGTGTCTTGATACCAATATCAATATACCCAAGTTATCAACTTAGACACCTACCCATATCTCATACTAACCTTCAACTCTTACCCCCAACTCAATGGAAATACACTCATAGTAAGACTGAACTCAAGTTTTCCCCCTTTGCTCCCTTGGTACCTCACACACTACTCTGGTTCCAGAATACTCACCCACTCGAGAAACACTTACACTAATGTATACACACCTACACTCACACAAAAACACACTCAAATACACTCCTGAATATCCCCCTACAATGGTACACATTACTAATACTAATTCAGCATATATCCTGGTCTGCACCCAGGATACACTTACTCGTGTACCCTTACCTCTGTTGCACCCAGACTACTACCCCTCTGCAACCCTACCTTCCATACACTGAGTATCCCATTATACATTCACTTGGTTAGGCACCCTTGGTACCTCACACACTACTCTGGTTCCAGAATACTCATCCACTCGAGAAACACTTACACTAATGTATACACACACCTACACTCACACACAAAAACACACTCAAATACACTCCTGAATATCCCCCTACAATGGTACACATTACTAATACTAATGCAGCATATATCCTGGTATGCACCCAGGATACACTTACTCGTGTACCCTTACCTCTGTTGCACCCAGACTACTTCCCCTCTCAACTGATGTTGTAGTGCTCTGTTGTGCATAGGCACAACTGTGCCCGACCTCACTCTTCACCTCACCACTGCAATAACCCGATTCTCCTCAAGAACCTGCAGTCTAATTATGCACTGCTCCTAGTAATACAGTCTCACTCCCACCTATTCACAACACTGTGAAACACTCACATGTATCTGATACTCCCTCTCCAAAGTATACACCCCTCATATTTGAGACATATACCGAGCTATATACCCCCACAATGTTCCCCTTAAACCTGAGCCTCACCTACACCTGCCCGGGCTCCTTCTATCCCAATGGATGATGTTGCATCAAGCAACACTTACCTGTGCACACGTGTACAGGTTTCATTTCCAACCTGCTGCTACTGTTACTCTCTTATACTGCTGCTGATACTAATACTTAAGCAACTTAATGTTGCTGCTACTTTATTTATTTCTTGCACTCATGTGTACAGGTTTCATTTCCAACCTGCTGCTATCTGAAACAGACCTGAGATTTCCCCTCACTTCTTCACTGATACTCTTTATTGCTGCTGTTGTTATGTCTCCTTAGTTCCCTCTCCCTCACACTTAGTACTACTGCTGCTATTACCTGTTAAAACCCGACACCCCAAAACCAGTGAAGCACTTCTTGTTACCACCAAGCCCCCCCCCCCCCCCCCCCCCCCTCTCACCCCCCCCCCCCCCCCCCCCCCCCCCTTCTGTTAACTCACAACACCACTCGAGCACCAACCAAATACTGCAACATGATGTGCAATGCTTCTCCTACTACTGCTACCACCTCAATTGCAGGTCTGTGACAGACCTCAATTCCCCCCTTCATCTCATCACACACCCACATACAATAAGTCACAAATCCCATATATATATATATATATATATATATATATATATATACACACAATCCCTCAAACCAAACATCAAACACTTGGTGGGCACACATCAAGATACTCACTAAAGCTCATGATACGCTCATGGCTCATGATACGCACTCACAACATCACGATACACTCCCAAAACCCTATGAACACATCTAATATACTAATATATATATATATATATATATATATATATATATATATATATATATAACATGTACTATAGCTATTTAAATGCATTGAATAGAATTTGGCATGCTAGAGCCCACTACTCATGCAAATACCCCTCCTACGATACCGTATCGCGATACGCATTCCTCGTATCCAATTATGGACACGTACGCCCTTTCGAATCATGAATCTTATTCTAAAATCACTAAAGAAACATTTCATCAAACACCTAATGACCCAAATTCGAATTTTTTTCAATTTGACCATAAAAATCAATGTAACTATCACAATATAGCTCATATGAACCTAGTTCTTCATCCTATGGGTAGTCATTAGCCATGGAAGAGTTCCTAAGGGACTAATACCATAAATTAACCATGAAATTGGAGAAAAATATATATTATACCTATTGGAAGATGGATTTCCAGTGTATCACCACCAAATAGACACAATACAAAGTTGGACACAATCTTCCTTCCTTGCAAAGCTTCCTCCAATGCTTCCTCTAGCAACACCAAGCTCAGCCTTCTTTGAAATGAAATGGCATGAGATTTGAGAGTGGTTGGTTTATAGTTTGCTCTCAAATTGGGGATGAACTAATTAGGAATAAAGTAGGCTATTAAATGAGCTAAGAGGGATTATATACCCCTATTGTTAGGTCCAGCCTCCTTCTCCCCCTTTTGGTCAATTCAAAAAGTCCATATTACCCCTATTGTTGTCATGAAGAGTATCTAATTATGGGTGGAAGGAATATTCTATCATTGGGTCCAATTAATTAATGAACTAACTCACTCATGACTAAAACTAGTGATTCTAGTTGGCCCAACCAACCTAGTCCAAACTAGTTAGCTAGCACACTTACCACATAATTAATAATAGCAATATTTATTATTAACAATAACATGCAATATGGAAATGACAAAAATATTTCTCTACCCAAAACTAGGTGGTTACACTACTTTGAGATGGTTACAGGACATCTGCCACAGGACGACACCCTGCTCACTAAACTGTTTGTTGGGGCCTTGTCCGGCATAGCCTATGATTGGTTCTGCAGTCTTCCTAATAATTGCATCTCATCATTTGGAGATTTGTGGAGTCTCTTCCTCTCCCAATTTTACGAAGGAGGCATGGATATGAGAATGTCCAGTCTCATTGATATCAAGCAAAGGAAGAAAGAACCTGCTCGTGAATTCATTGAGCGCTTCAGGCATGCAGCTCTGAAGATGTCGCCAGGCATTCCCGAGACCCATTTAATGGATACGTGTAGAAAAAACTCCTTGCCTGGGTTAAAGTTCTAGATCGGCATAGCCCAATTTGAAGATTGGAAGGCTTTCACTATAAATGCAGACGTTGTAGAGCAGAACGTGAAGGATATTAACTTCGATTTTACAAAGTTTAAGGCCTCGGAAGATAAAGGCAAGTGCCCTTTTAGCCTCAACAACAACAACAACAACAACAATCGCAACGGCAAAGGAAAGGAGTCCCTTGTCGTGAACCTGTCCAAACGACCGACTTCTCCATCAAAACAGAAAGCACCGGAATCTTCGAAGCCAAAAGAAGAGTACTCTTTTGACGAGAGTGCCATAATCAGCATCTTCGACTGTCTGATGAAGAGCAACAAACTACAGTTGCCTGACATCAAGAGACCAGATGAAGCTGGCAAAATAGATGATCTGAAATATTGTCTGTACCACCGATACATGCATCACCCCCACGAGGACTTGTTACGTATTGAAGAAGAAGATCCAACAACTGATACACTCTCAAGCTATCACGCTTCACAATGATGAAGAGACGGTCACCGCTAACTTGGTGTCTCTTCAGTTCGGGGACTTTCTAGCACAGGAGGTGCTACATGGTTCTATACCAATACCGAGAGCGACAATGGAGATTGACAATCTCCCGTCGGCCCGTGATCAAGCTGAAGGACTGGTGCCCCTTACTACTCAACGAGGGAAAATCATGTGAATTCATCCTGATCTCTTAGAAGACGTAGAACGAAGAACAGCGTCTTCAACACCTAAATCTAAGAAGAGAAGTCGTAAGGACCGGTCATGCAATATGATATCCTCGGTACATGACTTTGATGAAGATCAAGATCAACACAGGGATGATATTCCCCTTAAGTTTAGACTCTGAGGTCTAAATTTATCTCCGGGAGCTTCAGCACATGAGCCTTGTATGACTCACCAACAGTCTTGTTGGTTAGGTAGTATTCCTTTGTATAGGGCACACTACTTATTCAATACGAGTCGCAACAAAGACGGCAAGCCTGCTACCCTCGGCACTTCTCCCCCTCCTTCGCCAGCTAACCCATCAACTATACTCGCGGAGGAAGAACCCCAATTTTGGCACTACAGTCAACAATCAATCCGTCTCATGCAAAAGATGGGTTATGATTTTTAGAAGGCTGAAGGTCTGAACTTCGGCAAAGGAAGACGTATCCCCCTACAACCACAAGCTTATCCTGGTAAATCCCGTAGTGGGTTGGGATACGAAGGCACAAACAAATCCTGCCACATGGTCCAGCTTTCCCCTGTACCAGAGAAAGTAATGACCGGAGAAACCCGATCCGGCAAGAGTTACCTGAAGTCGGGAACAAGCTCGGGAGGATACTCCTCCTACTTCTTCCACTCTTGTTGCCCAGGATTCTACCGAAGAAGGACCTTCCAAGCCTACGGTGACGGAAAAAGTTCAAGCAAAAAGAAGTGTGTTTTGATAAATCATTGAAGAAGAATTCATCTCAAGGGCTTGATAAGCCATACAACTTTGACATATTGGCACAGCTCGCCAATACACAAGTTAAGCTTTCAATATTCGAGTTACTTCGTCTTTCGAAAGAAACTCGGGACGCCTTGAGTGAAGCACTTATACATGTTGCCTTGTACTTGACGCAACTGAAGACCCAATGGAATGCCCTCATTGTAATAGTGTGATGGAAAATATTTCTAATATTACTTTCACACAGGATGATGTTGTTGAAAGACAATCGGCATGACAGACCATTATACTACACTGGTTATGTTGGTTTCATCAAAGTAAGCCGGATTCACATTGACACGGGTTCCTCACTTAGCATCATCCCAAGGAGCTTGCTACGAGCTTTGAAGATACCAATGCACAGTCTGTCAACCACTAACACTACCATTGAGCCGTCCTCTCGGAAAGATTAACCTGAAAATTCAGATAGGCGATCTCCGGACTGAGGTTACGTGTTATGTCATTGATTCGAAAGTATCATATGTCGTGCTTGGGCGACCATGGATACATGAAAACAAGATTATGCCTTCCACTTTGCATCAATGCTTCAAATATATGGACAGCCAAAGGGAGGTCAAGATGGAGTTCGCAGACATTAACCCGTTCAAGGGTGTTGAATCATATTACTCTGAGTTTGTGCTGTACACACCAGAGTACATGAAAGATGAGGTTAATGAAGCTGATAATAAGGATAAGAATATTCTTAATGGAGAACCTCTCAGGATCCTAGTCAAAGGGCGTATTACCCGCCCAGATCCTCCAGAACCCCTTGTTATCAATCTCAGCAAGCCCACACACGAGGAGAAAGCCAAAGAACCGTTGGTGATAGATCTCACTAAGAAGGAGCCTACAATGGTCATCGACCTCCGTCGCAACAAGCAGCTTGTGCCAACAAATCAGCCTTTGTTTATCAATCTCACCAAACCTTCTCTGAAGGCTAAACCAAGGTTTAAAGTATCGGCCGATACCGATACGTATCGGCTGTATCGGATCGGATCTGGCCTTGGCCGATCCGATACCGGCCAAAAAAATCGGGATCGACCGAAACTGGTACATAAAATTTTGTATCGATCTGTATCGGGCGATACGTGACCGATACGGGACCGATACGAGACCAATACTGGCCGATATGGGCCGATACTGGCCGATACGAAAAAAAATCAGATCAAATCAGATCATCACAGGAACTTTAACAAAGTAGATGTTCTACAAAAAGCTAAAAAAAAAGTAGAAATTGATTCCAGACATCAAATCCAACAAAGAACAATAATGAAGAACAAAAATAGTAGACAAAAAAAAACTATAAATAGAGGCAAATTCTTCTACAGACATACACATGATGACTATTATTTTATTCAATTATAATAAAAAAATATAAAACACTTAAATAATGCATAAATATGTAAATTATTTTTTTATTTTTTTTACTAATTTATTAATAATTATTTAAATATTGCCGATACAGCCGATACCAAAAAATCCGATACTCCGATCCGATACCGTCGATACTGCCGATACTACCGATACGGATACTCATACAAACTGTCCGATACCGATACCGATACCGAGTTTTTGAACCTTGGGCTAAACCTTCTGTTGACTTTGTAGAGGAAAAAGAAATCTTATATTTTATGAATAAAGATGACACTCATTCGCACTATGTTGATGTTGATCCTCCTGCTAGAAAATTCTTAGAAGTCATGTATGCTTACGAGCCTCTGTCCATACCAGTAATGTCACAATTTCAAATAGGTACATCATATACTTTATGTAATGGTGCTTGTTTTGTGGTCCTAGCAAGGCAAGACGAAGAGCATCAGATAATCTTCGAGAAAGCCAGAAATAAAAGAGTCACATATGGTTATGACCTAGAAGATGATAATGGAAAAATACAGTTTCATCGCTACAGTCGAGCGGCTAAGAACATTATGCAGAAAATGGGTTACAAGTTAAAGTCTGAAAAAGGCCTTAATTATGGAAGAGGTCAGGGAACTCCCTTACGTCACTTTTCTCAAAAAGGCAAACTTGAAACCTATTATAAGAAAACACATCGTGGGTTAGGTTATGTCATCCCTTTGACGACTACTGAAAGTTCGAAATCAAGTAGAGAAACACCTTCTCTCTTTCAACTCGTCATCCTGGCATTCTAATGAAAACATAGGTGACGTGCTCAAGCATGCTCTGTCTGTCAATATGCTGTCAGTCGACTCAGACGAAGAGGGTGAACAATTACTAGAACCCTTCAAGAACGATCTGTGGGCACAACAGATGGATTCACAATGGGAGCTTCAGTTCGAGCAACGCGAACCACCTATAGAAGATGAGATTGTTCAGATCAATGTAGGAGAAGAGTCTTCCCCAAAACTGATCTTTATCAGTAAAAGTCTTGCTGACGAAGATAAGCAAACCTTGGTGGAGCTTATAAAGGAATATATTGATGTTTTTGCTTGGAGCTATGAGGATATGACTAGTTTAGATCCTCAGATAGCTACACACAAACTCAATATCCTTTCTAACGCAAGCCAGTAAAACAGCAACAACGATGATTCTGTCCGGATGTAATGGATGCAATCGAGACCGAAGTCAAAAAAATGATAACATATGACTTTGTCCGAGAAGAAGAACATCATGATTGGGTGGCTAATGCGGTTCCAGGTATAAAAAAAAGGAAGATCCGGGTTTGCATTGATTACCGAGATCTAAATTTGGCTTGCCCTAAAGACGAATTCCCTCTGTCCATTAAAGACGTCATGATTGACAACACTTGCGGTTTCCAGCGAATGTTGTTCATGGATGAATTTTCGGGATACAATCAAATCAAGATGTTCCCCGATAATGAAAAGCATACGGCATTCCAAACACCGTTGGGAGTGTACTGCTATACAGTAATGCCTTTCGGTTTGAAGAATGCTGGAGCAACATATCGACGGGCCATGAGTACAATCTTCCATGATCATATAAGGAAGACGGTAGAGCGACATTGCAGTCAAAAGTCGTTACAGGGATAATTATTTACAGGACCTCAGAGTAGTGTTTGACCTAATGCGCCAACATCAATTCAAGATGAATCCGACTAAGTCTTTCCTGAGAGTCTCCAGTGTAAAGTTTCTCGGGTTCGTAATAACCTCTAAGGGTATCCACCTCGACCCAGATAAGATCAAAGCTATCATTGAGATGCGTCCTCGTAACCTCACAGAGCTTCAGGGATTGCAAGGACGACTAGCATATATCAAAAGGTTCATATCGAACATTTCTGGACGATGTCGACCATTTACACAGTTAATGAAGAAGGGAGTAACGTTCGTATGGAACGACGCATGTCAGCGAGCGTTTGACGATATCAAGCAGTACTTAACAAATCCACCAGTGTTGGTAGCCACAGTGGTGGGAAGACCTTTCTTGCTACATGTTCGAGCAATGGATCACTCTTTAGGTGCCCTGCTAGCACACAAGAGTGACGAGGGTCATAAAAAAGCCATTTACTACCTCAGTCGCATGATGGTAAGGACTGAACATAGATACAACCCAGTGGAGAAAGAATGCATCACTTTGGTATTCGCCATTCAGAAAATACGTCATTACGTAATAGGTCAAACAATTCACGTTATATCCAGGGTGAACCCACTCCGAGTGTTAATGACCAAACCAAGTACCCTCAACTCTCGTTTGGCAACATGGGCAATGATGTTATCTTCTTATGACATGGTATATATCCCACAAAAGGCGGTAAAGGACCAAGCACTGGTCGACTTCTTGACAGCTCATCCAGTACAAAAGACCTCCAAGTTATATAACGACATTCCCGATGAAGTATTGGAGTCTGACATGGCAATGGGAGATGACACTTAGCAACTATTCTTTGACGGTGCATCAAGAATATGATATAAAGGCAATATCGTCGCCGGAGTTGGGATAGTTCTTCTCTCCTGACAAACTGCTCATACATCACGCATATTTCCTCAGAGAACCGTATTCTAATAATGTGGCAGAGTACAACACCTTGCTTATTGGTCTTCAGTTAGCTAAGCAACTAGATGTGCAATATCTCGAGGCTTACGAAAACTCCAAGTTTATAGTTAATCAAGTTAGAGGTGAGTATAAAGTGTGTCATGAAGACCTTATCTCTTATTATAAAACCACGATTGAGCTGGCTTTAACTTTCACTGATTTCTACATCGACTATGTGCCTCGAATACAAAATATGGAGGCAGATGCACTTGCCGGGCTAGTAACTTCTTTAGCCATTCCACTAAGAAGACAACACTCGGTCATAGTGAGCTGTCGAGAGTTATTATGTGCCAAGAATAATTTACACATTGAAAGCAGTTTTGAGGTTAAGTCTGTCCCTAATTCAAAAATTGAAGATTTCCTTTCATACACTATGCAGCTTATGGAATTCTTCCAGACGATCCGAAAGTAGCTACCTCCATCAGAAGATGCTCGCTTCGATTTTACTATGATGCAACATCCAGGACGTTGTATTGTCGCTCATATGACGGACTCTTACTATGATGTCTTTCAGACCTTGAAGCAAAATGGGCGCTTCGTGAAGCTCGTGATGGTGTTTGTGGGGCACACCAACCAAGCCCTAAACTACAAGATAGGCTCAAGAGGCTATGTTACTACTGGCCTACCATGGTAGCTGATACTGTAGACTACGATCGTAAATGCAGATCATGTCAAATTCATGTTGATTTTATCCACCAACCATCAGAGTCCTTACATCCAACGGCAGCATCTTGGTCTTTTGAGGCTTGGGGGATGGATATCATTTGCCCTATCAGTCCTTCTTCATCCAGAAACGGTTTATCCTAGCTATAACCGACTATTTCTCAAAATGGGCAGAAGCGGTACCACTGATTGAAGTGAAAACATCCAATGTGATTAGCTTCGTCAAACACCATGTCATCTATCGTTACGGTATTTCCCAGAGGATAATACATGACGAGCCACAATTTGCTAGTCAGGCATTTTATCGGTTCTGTGACAAGCATCGGATCCAGAATGTGGCATCCACCGCATATAATCCCGCAGCTAACGGCTTAGTTAAAGCCTTCAATAAGACCATAATCAAGCTCCTCAAGAAGTTTGTTTCGTCCAACAAGCGCGATTGGAATGAAAAGCTTGGAGAATGCTTGTGGGCCTACCGCACAACAATACGAACTCCAACCGGTTGTACGCCATTTTCTATGGTCTACGAATGTGAAGCAGTCCTTCCTCTTGAGATACAGATCCCTTCTCTCAGGATACATATTGCCAACAAACTAATAGTTGAGAATAATTATCGATTGTGACTTCAAAAATTATAAGCATTAGATAAAAAATGCTTATATGCTCAACAACAAATTGAGTTATATCGAGCACGTATCTATAGAACTTTTAACAGAAAAGTCAAAGAAAGAATATACCAAATTGGTGATCTCGTCCTTACAGTAAGAAGGCCAATGGTCATGACCCACAAAAGCAAAGGCAAATTTCAGGCTAAATGGGAAGGCCCTTTCGTGGTTGAATCAGTATATTCCAATAGTGCTTACAGGCTTGCAAAGTCTAACGGAGATTTGCTTATGATGCCTATCAGTGGCAAATTCCTTAAAAAATACTGTCTGAACTAGAGTTATGATAAGCAGGTCATGTATGAATATACAGCATAACATTTGTATTCCCAATAAAGTATATTATAATGACAGTCAACAAAGTTTTTTTTATCTCGAACTATTACATGTGTTCAAGAGTCTTGAATACGTTATAGGTAATGGGCTCCAAATTCCCCCAGTATAATCAAATCCACTAAAGAAAACGATCATATCCATATTACCTCTTCATTATTTTCTTCTACAAATTGATAACCTATCACGTCTATATTACCTCTGATAGTGTTTTCATCTTCAAACTTGCTACATGTACTTGGTATAAGTACACCATGGGTATCAAGACTACATAGTAAAAGTTGTTTGGGTTTAACCCATCTGTCAGTTGAGCACTCTTTTCTTCATGAATCTTCATATGCTCTTCGAAGGCTGCCTGACGCTCCTTGAACTCGGCTGTGATAGATTCGTATTCAGCCAGGATAAGAGGTGTCAGATCTCCATCACTGAGCTGCAAATATTCATTGACAGGCTGCTCAAGTCCAATCAAAATCTACTCTAATAATGCAGCTCGTTCTTCACCTTTAAAGGTCCAGATGGTCCTGATTTTGCTAGACGGCGTCTTTTACATCAGTAAAAGCTAAGTACTTATCAAAAACCACCTTCATTGCACCACTCAACGTCTTGTAGAAAGCGTTCGATTGGACATCGACTAGATGACTAAAACAGTTATCTGAGCTGGGAGTTACAGCCACTGTAGCCAGCTTTCTCCCGTAAGGAGATGTCGATGTCACAACAATTGTAGCTTCAACATTAGGTACGAAAGATAAGGCACCCATTATTTGAGATGCTCCCCCTGGGATGGCAACTGGATGTTCCCTTTGGCTAACGACTGGTGCTGACACCTCGACACAAGTGGATGTCACCAAAAGAGTAGTCGAAGTCATTGACTCCTCTTATACAGCACTCGTGGGAGGAACTATGATGACAGGGGAGGAGGTCATTTCAAGTTCTGAAACAGTTACTTCCTCCACATACTTATGAAGGGTTTCCGTCTGAAGCTCTTTACCGGCGAAAATGCCAACACAATCAGTAAATGGATTATCAAGATAAAAAAAATTAAGCTAAAAAAACGAATAACACCTTGGCTCATGTTAGCATAAGTTGTCATCGCAAAAATATATGACAACGTGGCCTGCAACACAAGAACTTGTGATGTAGACAGGATGGAGAGGCACGTACCCGATCCAACAGGCATATATGGGTCTTCGGGAGATTGACCCTCTAAAGAGTTTCTCAAGTTAGCCAAAGAAGCCTATATTTTCGGAGAATTGGCGTTGAGGAGGAGGTCATCATAATCACTTGTCCCTGTATCTACACCCAACATTGTGGTGTCCGCTTCTGTATGCGGAGCCATATCCGTAGATTCTACCACAGCCCCACGACTTGCTAACAGGATGACTCTTCTCTGCTAGGAGATCTGGGAGAAGTAAAATCCAGTTCTACTTCAGTTGATTCTTTATAAAAGTCGATTGGAGCAGTATGAGTTAATTTGGTGACGATGGTATGTTTCACGACACCAGATGATTCAGGAAGCATATACCTGATAGGCATGAGTACCTTTGCCGCAGCATCAAGGATATGGTCCACCTCCATCGAATGAGAGCCAGAGATGTTGACTTCCGCAGCAACGGAGGAAACAACCATTGTTGTGACATCACCGGTAATAACAGGAAGAGGGGAAGAAGTAATAATCCTCTACACGACTAGTGAACTAACAGATGGACCAACTCCACCGGGTGAGCTAGCCAGTGAAGTAAGTAAACTTCTCCTAGGAGGAGTGGCTGACTGTGATTTGGATTGTCGTTTCTTTGGGACAGCTACCCTCTTCTTAGATGGCTGTCCCTCCGAAGGAGAAGCAATCTGATGCTTCTGAGGTCTAGGAATATGCAGAGCAGGAGCAGAATGATCCACTGGTGCTCGAGGAAGTGGTTCAAGCATTTCATCCATAGGGTCAGTATCTTCCACTTCCATCAAGGGGTCAACACTTTCTTCCTCCGCTGCGGCAGCCTCTTCTCATGCGATCCTAAAACTACTCTGCATATTATAAGATGGGTGAAACGTATTGATGGAGCAATAAAACTTGGCAAATGTATGCAGTATGCGTAGTGAAGCATTTTCAGGAGGCAAAGTGAATTGAGCTCTTGTACAGCCCATACTGAAATAACGCTACGCTCGGGCTCCATCTACTAATCCTCCCTTTGTTTGAAGACAAGGAGTAGCGTTCCAACGTGGAGTTGATCATAGCCAAACTGTCTTGCGAAACGACTGGGAAAGTAAGGCTCAAAGTGACAATCATCGTCACTCCTATACATCAAGTGAGATGGCCGAATGTTGACCAGCCATAAGAAAACCCAAACCGGCAGATTGGATCTGGTGGTACATTCATCAGTAAAACTTTCACCCTAGTGCTAAGCCACAACCTTAGGGAAAACACAGTAAAAACTCCAGCTTACACCAATGTTTAACGCTTTCCTGGCCTTGAAAACGGTATTGTCCTACCATTTATAGTGTCTATATCTGCATAAGAACACACATGCTCTGTGTCGTCTTCAGTACTTAGACTGGGAGTCATCATATTGCTGTTATGAAGTATTAACCATCCCATCAAGTATCTACATCCAATAAGTCTCCATGCTTCTACGATTCAAAGTGTTTTGAATTTATTTTTGAAAAATTTTAAAAACTTTGAAATGAGTCTTGTAGAAGCATAAAAAGTACGCCTCCAAAGAATAGTGGATTCAAGAGAGGGATGACGCACTCTTTCATAAAATTAGCCAAAAAGGAGAGTTGTGCACTCTATTAATGTTTCGAGTATGGCGCACTTCCTTAAAACAGTGCAGAGGCGCACTTTGGTCCAGTTTTACAAGGACAAGCACACAACTCTTACGTTTCCTCCCCCACACTTAATGCAATGAATCTGACAGACTTGCACAGCAGTCTGTGCCAATCGAGAAGATCAGAGTCATAGTGGACTATCTGGCCAAGCTCTAACAGAATGCGTCATTGTACCAAGCTCTAACAGAATACGCCATTGTTCCAAGCTCTAACATAGTGCGCCATTGTGTCAAGCTCTAACAGAGTACTCCGTTGCAGCCATTATCTCTAAGTCTCATCAAAGCGCGCAAAAGTGTGCTAGATTCCTTCAATAACGCGCTTATGACTCCAACTGACAGTGAACGGTTATGATTGTGTCTTTTATGCCATGTTTCTTGTAAAACGTGTACGAGTAACTGTCCCCACGACCCAACTTTCCTCGTATAAGAAAACCACGTGTCAAACAGGCAGTACTTTATGCACCCACTGATCAGAATGTGGGTTGTGAAATTTTCAAAAATGCGCGCACAATGGCAAATACAGTACAAATTGCACATTAGTGCGCGCACTTCTATAACCGCCCCTGAAGGTTATAAATACAGGACCAGTGTATTCTACACACACACAGAGACAGAGAGAGGGAGATAGAAGCTTTTTGGTGCTAGTGTTGTCCGAGTTTTCTTGCCTTAGAGTTCTCAAGTGTTCGTGTGTGCATCTTTTCTTTGGTGTCAAGTAGTCCAAGGAGTTAAGTAGTTAATAGCCAAAATAGACGACTAGAAGGGTATTATTTTGTTTCCAATAACAGCTGTTTTGGAGCAATAGACATGTAGTTAGCACTACTTTTTACGTAAAATTGAAAGGAAGGATGTCGGTGTGGGACTTAAATTGAGATGAGATGGGATGGGATCCAAACCGACGCATGCCACTTTTCTCTAATGAAACCCTAGCTTGACATTGAATCACTAATTACTTCATTATGTGCACTGGTCCAACATAAGAACTCAAGTAATTGAATAAGCAACATAATAACTTAATTAATGTTGAAAGATGAGAAACTGTTCTCAACATAAGAACTTATGTTCTTGAAGAATGAGGAGAATATATATATTGCTGCAGAAAGAATACTAACATAAAACTGAGCTACGAACAATATCTAGTTACTACAGGATTAACTCAAATGAGAGGTAGCAACAGAAGAACCAACAACAAGAACAAACTGTGAAAACCAGACCATATATTGAGACATAGGTTGCAAATGTTTGAGATCAAGAGAGAACAGAACATACATAAATTTGAAGATTGTATACTTACATTCAGAAGTTTAAGCACGTGTTCAGGGGCGGACACAGTAAGGGGCTGATTTTTTTTTTTTAAGGTCTGCCCTTGGAATGGACACCCAAGATCAAAATTGTTTCCAAATATTGATGTGAGCATAACAGAAGCTAGTGAATGACTGTAAGCACACTGCAAGTGTGTTGTTTTCATAATGCTAATACGTACTCAAATCAGGAAACCCTCCAACTCCTTCCCATGAACATAAACTTTTCAATAATGATTTTCTCAGAGTAGACAAGATAATATAATAAGTCTGATGTCTAGGTTAAAGAATGAAAGATAAATAACAAGTACCAGTTAAATCAATAACTATATATTATGTAACTTACCAGATCTTTCAAGCTAAATTCCTTCTAAGAAAAGACCCCCACTGCACAAAAATTAAAATTAATATTATCATAGAAGTAATGTGAAACATGTTTATATTGACTACAAAAGTGTTACCTATTATTTCGATTGCCAAACACAAAGGCCTTTACTTCGTTTTTTTCTAAATGCCTGAACTAAAAAATGTAACTATTAATAAAACCTTGTTCCCTCATCCTTTATCCAGACTTGGGACCGGCAATGCAAAGATAAGCAATGCTTTGGCGGAGTTAAAAAAGGTTGTTTTATATCCAAAATAACCAAGATGACAAACATAAATGCATACCGACTTGTTTTGACTGACCATCTCTGCTTGGTTACAAATGACTGATCACCAAGGAAACTAAATAATGCTTGTTTTGAGACCATCTCTGCTTGGTTAGCCAAAAGCCTAGTACAACAAGCCCAATGGAAAATGATTTGGATAACTCATCTCCAAAGGAGTCACAGAAACTTCACAACAATAAGGGGTGATGTTACTGATGAGCCTGAACCTAGAGATACATCATAAATTTATCCGACAACTAAAGCTAATATTAGCAAGATGGAAAATGAACATATTGAGAAAAAGAATACCTCGTCTATGGATGAGAGCTCCTCAACATGTTCAACTGACTCTATTATGCCAGTTGTTCAGAATAGTTGTTCAGAATAGATTATGCAAGGGTAATTCATCAGCCAACAACAAAATTAACAACACTTCTAATAGGTAAATTGATATTGGTATCGTGTGTCTCAAATATTAATTTGGTTGTACCTTTCTGATACCTGATTGGATCATTTCAGAGGGAAGAAATAGCAAAATAAGGAAACAAAGAGTTGTTTCATTGTTGATAATAGCCAAATTCTTCATCCCACTGGAATTTCTAAAGGAAAAAGGGAGCAGGTCCTTGTAACAAATCATTCAAACATCATCCAGTAATTATTTTTCCTCATCCTTGATAGATTCTATTCTGATGATCATCCCTATTGATGGTGATGTATGTTTGACAACAAAGCAGGTGCTTGGAAGAAGGAGCAGAGGAGTTCTTGCTAAAACTAGTGAAACTATCAAATATGAACAAGCTCAGACCTCACATACGACAAAGACCAACAAAACAGCTAGTAATTGTAGCTTGATAGTGTTGCGATATTATCTACCAATATTGAGAGAGTAATTCTTTTCTTTATTTTTATTCCTAAAAATAGGATTCTCACTACTTTACTTCTTGCCACTTCTTTCTTTCTTTACCTTTTACCCAATTTGGATTTTTGATCCTCTGGTATCCATCCCCCCTTATGATGAGATGCTATATATACCCACCCTAATGTTCCTCCATTCAATTTCGATGCGCCTAAAGCTTTTAGAGAAATGTTGTATATAATGGAGAGTGAGAACTATAGCAGAAGGTCAAATTATTTATGGCTATCACGTATGAAGATGATATAAGATTTCTTACTTTCTTTTTAAATATTCTTCTGTCAAAGTTTGATGATAGTTCTATTTTGGTTAGAGCTTTTATTAACTTTTCCTAAGTTTTCTGCATGATGAATAAGTGGGTATTGTTTTCAATTATGGACTTGAGTAAGAGCTTAATGACACTCTTTTTTTGAAAGCTTTTTGACTTTAAAGTGAAGTTTGGGAAAGAAAAAGCTAAAGATGTGGGAGGGACAAAAGTAAACGAAATATGTCTATAAAGTCAGAGCATTTTGACTTTGCTACTCAATGGAGAATTCAAAGTCTGGAGTGGAGTGGGGGGTCAATCAAAGTTTGTAGAAGTGAAGTTAAGGTACACTAAAACTCTTTAGCCAAATGAGAATGAGCAAAAGCAAAAACTTATGCATTAAATCATGATTTCTAAATTCATCTCTAAGTTTTACAACTGCTATGAACAACTTCTATCAAGGATTTAGAAATCACAGCAAAGACATGACCGATTCATATCCAACTCTGTGGATACTTGACCGAGTTGTTAATTTGTAAACTGAGAACCTGTATTTCTATAAAATCAGAACTGGTATTTCTTATACTCAAGGTAGTCAAAGGCGCAAGGCGCACTCGAGGCGCAAATGGTCCAAATCGTCTGAGGCGCAAGGCGCGCGCCCGAGCGACGTGAGGCGCAAAAATAATATAGATATTCACATTAGATTTCTACATTGATAAACATGTATGCTTCAAATTCTCCCATGTCTAGGTTGCAATCACTTTGAATTAAGTGAGTGAGAGAGAAAACAGTAAAAAAAAGTACAGCAGTTCAAAAAAAATCTAAAAACAGTACAACAGTTCAAAAAATAGTCTAAACATGTTATTTTTTTCACAAGATTTTCAAGACGTGTCTTAACTATTCCAAGGCGCTCGAAAAAGGCGCGCCTTAGGTGTGCCTTAAGAATTGCGCTCCGCCTGGAGTGCCCTGAGGCGCTGCCCCTGCGCCTAGGAGCAAGGTGCGCCTTTGACTACACTGCTGATACTTACCAAGTAATGGACTATTTTCAACAAATATAGACCGAACTCAATTCATGAATTGGCAAGTGCTCTAACTCAAAATGAAATATTTTTAATAAGTGAAAGTGCTAGATAAATTCATCAGGACCACTTTTTCTGAGGAGTAATATGAGGTTAACCATCTATCTTTACTGTTCTTCACAGGTTCCTCAGTTGTTTGTTTCAAAATTTAATTTCATGAACTGAGTACTTCAAAATTGATATGTACATATTGTATATTCAAATTTACAATATCAGAATGTGATAAAAGTAGTAAATGAAGCATCAAGTCATCTTAACACTCATATCTCACAAACTTAAGAACTTGAGTGCCCGCATGCTTGATTCATATCATATTTTTTTGGAGACGTAGACATGAAGACATGGCCATAGGCAAAATTACAAATAGTTAACAGACAACAATTATAACAGTAAACTTTGGGTCAAGATTAATGTTCCATGCTTCCTCCGGATATCGTTTTCAAGAGAGACCCATAGCTATCGACCCACAGTTGGAGTGCACATGGATTTTAACCCCATATTTCTATGTTTATAGTGCAGCTCCTTCATACTATTTTGGTCCACAAAAGATGACCATAAATCAACATTCTCTTGTTCATAGCAGTCCAAAGTTGCGACAAATATTAACTATATGATTTAGATAGTTCAACGGATATTTCACCGGTATGTGCTTCAATCTTCATTTCATCTTTTGGACCCTTACATGTGATCCCTATAGTGATTTTGTATGTCGACAAATAAATTCTACAAGTTTCAGCCTAGATGATATAACTCCATTATCATAAGAAATGAAGCCCAAAAATTGAAATAAATAAACTTGCTTTTATAGCATAGAGTAATTCAGCATAGAGAAAAAAAATTATAGGAAAATCATAATTTGAGACATTCAATTTGCTAAGTAATTTTGATAACCTAATTTGAATTTTGAGATAATAATCTAGAAAACCCCAAAACCTAGGGTTTTGATTTTCCAACTGTCATCAGCATTGATGAAAATAGAAAAACCCAAAACTTAGGGTTTCTTACTCACATCACATATAAATAGAATTGGTACAAACCTTCAAGGACGATGACTCGCTGCAGGTGGACGACTACTTGCTGCAGGTGGACGCCAAGATTCGAGCCTCCGGTGGACGACGACTGGTCGTAGGTGGATGCCAGTAAACATTCAAGGACTCAGCCGCAACCGACGGACAACTACGAGACCGTCGTTCGCGTGTCCATTCAGTTTGTGAATGAGAGAGAGAGGAGAACTGATGGGTGTGGTGTGTATAATGAAATTTGTGGGTATTTGTGAATGAAAGAGAGAAGAGAACTGATAGGCAAGTGAAATTGGATTTGAGGGGAATTGTAGCGCCATTTTTTGGCTTTTGATAAGGGCACTGCACATATTACTTGGGGCTAGCCCAGGATTGGGGCTAGCTCAGGATTGAGCAAAGTTTACTCACACTAGCCCATTATTTTACTTGAGGCTAGCCCACTTTCCCAAACCCTCCCCGTCCCACCGGAGCCCTCCCCCCTCCCGCCGGCGGAGCTCTCCAACTCTCCGAGACTTCGTCCTCCTTGACGATGGCTCCCAAAGTCGACAATGTAGAGAATCGAACACGATTTTAGGGCATAAAATGTCGAGAATCGTCGACAACGTCGAGCAGTATCGGACGGGACTGTAGATTTTCCTACAGTCCTATATAGATTTAGGACTGTAGGAAAATCGACAGTCCTATGTATATTAAGGACTGTAGAATTTTCTACAGTCCTAAATTTATATAGGACTGTAGGCATTTCAACAGTCCTAAAAATTTAAGGACTGTCCTAAAAATGTATGTTAAATTTTTAGGACTGTCAAAATTTTGACAGTCCTACCAATTGAAAGTACTGTCAAAATTTTGACAGTCCTAAAAATTCAACATATATTTTTAGGACTGTCAAACTTTTGACAGTCCTACCAATTGTAAGGACTGTCAAAATTTTGACAGTCCTAAAAATATATGTTAAATTTTTAGGACTGTCTACAAATTGGTAGGACTGTCAAAATTTTGACAGTCCTACAAATTGGTAGGACTGTCAAAATTTTGACAGTCCTAAAATTTTTTTTTCTGTTAATTTATTTTTGTTAATTGTTGGGGGGGGCAATTTCAAAATATCCTTGAAATTTCTATCCTTAAAATAATTTAAAGTATTCTGTTATTTAAAATAGTAAATTTATTAATGGTACATTAAAAATTTTGTAAAAAAAAAAAAAATTACAAAAAGTAAAATTTGGAGGTCGAAACATCGTTTTTTTGCGATTCTAAAAATTTGGAAAGTCCGTCAAACGGTGAAACGGTTTATCCCGAAGTACTTTTCCATACGGTCATTTTGGCTCAAACTGGAGCTTGTTTCGATCTCCCAGTCAAAAGTTATGATACTTTAAAATTTTATATTTTATATTTTTTCCCGTAATATGTACGTCTTACTTCGGATGAAAATTCTCTCTACACGAATTGTGTTACTCTCGTCGAAAACATACAAATAGACCTATTGTGTGACGAAAAACGATTTGAAAACAAATAGTTATGGCCGTTTGAAGTCTGATCGACGGCAGACGTAATATTCGTACGGTAGATTTTTTTTTTTTTTTTTTGTTCAATGATAACATATTTTATTTTGGATGTTAAACTAAATTAAAAAAAATCAAAATCCAAAACTAACTAAATAGAAATAAACTTAAAAAAAAATCTGACAATTAAAATGAGGACTGTCAAAATTTTGACAGTCCTCATTGTTTGTGGGACTGTCAAAATCCTGACAGTCCTAGTTTTATATAAAATTTTCAGTGGGTTAAAATTAGGACTGTCAAAATTTTGACAGTCCACATAGCTTGTGGGACTGTCAAAATTATGACAGTCCTAACAATTTGTAGGACTGTCAAAATTATGACAGTCCTAACAATTTGTAGGACTGTCAAAATTTTGACAGTCCTTCCAAGTGGTAGGACTGCCAAAATTTTGACAGTCCTGATTATAACAGTGGGCTAGCCCCGAGTAACTTTCATGATGGCAAACTTGTAATTTTTTCTTATTTTTCAATGGGCTAGCCCCGAGTAAAATGTGCAGTGCCCTTATAATTTGCCCATTTTTTTGGCTTCATTCTATTTGTGCGCCTATTTTTCGCCGGTAATTTATAAGGGCACTATACATTTTACTCGGGGCTAGCCCATTGAAAAAGTAGAAAAAATTACAAGTTTGCCATCATGAAAGTTACTCGGGACTAGCCCACTGTTATAATCAGGACTGTCGGGAATTTGACAGTCCAAACACTTGGAAGGACTGTCAAAATTCTGACAGTCCTAAAACATGTTTGGACTGTCAAAATTTTGACAGTCCCATTTTTAAGGACACTGCACATTTAACTCAGGGCTAGCCCATTGGAAATTTATAAATAATTACAAGTTTGACATCATGAAAGTTAATCGGGGCTAGCCCACTGTTATAATCCGGACTGTCAAAATTGTGACAGTCCTACCACTAGGAAGGACTGTCACAATTTTGACAGTCCTAAAAATTGTTAGGACTGTCAAAAATTTGACAGTCCATTTCCCAAAATTACAAGTTTGCCACACTTGGGCTACCCCACACCAAAGTATAAAAGTGGAATGGATTTCTATTTTTGGCATTCCACCTAGACTTAAGAAACCCTCATTCCACCAAGCTCAAACCTAAATTTGGAAATAGCTAGTTGTGGTTGGAGGAGTAATTTACTTTGGTGATACTCCAAGGAATATTCTTCCGGTATGTCTTCGACAAGCTACGTTGAATAAGATTTGCAATTGTGCGAAAAAGATTTAGTTTATTTTCATTAATGTAGGAACAATGCATGAAAAATTGTTCGATGACGAAGTCGGATCGTCCAATTCATTAATTATGCACTCCGGACGTTCCGAAGAACAAGTTGGTTGTTCCGAAGCACGTACGGTACGTAAAACGACAACCCTAATTTGACAGTCACGAGTTAGGACTGTAAACATTAGACAGTCCTATATAAATATAGGACTGTCCAATATTCCACAGTCCTATGTAAATATAGGACTGTCATAAATTCGACAGTCCTACTTAAAAGTAGGACTGTCATACTTTTGACAGTCCTATATAAAAATTGGACTGTCAAAATAGTGACAGTCCTTGATAATTATATGAAGTTATTAATTTTTATATTTTTTTATATTTGTTATAGGACCAACCTTGTTCAGATATTGTGGTACATCCTGATGTTGGTGTTGATGTGGATGATATTTTCTCAACGGATATTGAATTTGCAAGCCATGAAGAAGCATTAGAGTGGTGCAGAGAAGTTGGGAGACGACATAACGTAGTTATTGTCATTCCAAGATCCATCCGATCTCGTCCGGGCCGAAAATATATTGAGCTTGGATGCGAAAGAGGAAGTGTGTTTAGGCATCATAAAAAAAAGGGTGATGTTGAAAAAGAAATTCCTAAGAAAAATGTTGGGACGAGAAAATGTGGTTGTCCATTGAAGGTGTTGATTGTAAAAGTTGAAGATGTGAAGTGGATAATCGAAGTTAAGAATGGAAGACACAATCATCCTATTCCAGGGACACTTACGGGTCATGCCTACGTGGCACGGTTGAAGGAGGATGAGAAAAAGTTGGTTGAAGAATTGTTTCTTTCAGGAGTTTCACCGAAACAAATTTATTCGGCTGTGCGACAAAAACAAGATGGGAACAAGTCTACCATGAGGACGATCTATAATAGTTTGGCCAGAGCGAAATACAATAGTATGAAAGGAAGAATGGCGATGCAGCAAGTATTGAAGTTGCTTGGCGAGCATCACTACGTGGAGTACCATAGAAGACATCCACAAAGTGATGAACTCCTTTCATTGTTTTGGGCTCATCCTGATTGCACACATATGGCTCGGTCCTTCGCAGACGTGTTGGTCCTTGATTGTACATATAAGACCAACAAGTTCAAGATGCCTCTTTTTCATGTTGTCGGGGTTACGTCTACGGGAAAAACATTTACAGTCGCTTTTTGTTTTATGAAGAGTGAGACAGTATCAGATTACACATGGGCGTTGAGGAAACTACAATCCCTTTACACCGGTTACAAAGAGCCGTCTGTTTTTGTTACTGACAGAGAATATGCGTTGATAAATGCTATAGATATTGTATTTCCTCATGCGCATAGACTACTATGCACTTGGCATATAAATAGAAATATCCATGCTCAATGCAAGAAAAAATTTAAAACTGTGGACGGTAAAATTGACATGCTTCGCTTCGAAGAATTCTACAGTGATTGGAGTCTTGTATGGCGAGCAAGTACTACAGACAGTTACGAGGCAGCATGGTACATGTTCTAACAAAAGTGGGAGCCAAGTAACCCGACATGCATATCTTATATCAAAGATACTTGGCTAGGACCACATAAAGAGCAATTCGTGTTAGCATGGACCAACATGGTGAAGCATTATGGCACGATCACTACGAACTGGGCCGAAGGGGCACACTCATGTTTAAAAAGATATCTACGCTCATCGGTCGGTAATTTTGTCTCTGTTTGGCAATCGATTCATTTGATGACTATTGCCACGGTGAACGATATTGTAGCATCATTTAAGATGAGCCTCAATATTGCAAAGCATGAATACAAGCAAGAACACCTCTTGGATGGTTTAACCCATGTGGTATCTCACAAGGCCTTGGGGTTATTGTTTGAGGAGATTCGGAGGTCGAAGTCGGTGGGTTATGATCCCGAGGTTTGCGGTTGTTCATATCGACATTCACTCGGACTTCCGTGTGCACATGAAATCAACGAATACCGTCGTGAATCTATACCTATTCCAATAGATGTTGTTGATCAACGTTGGCGACAGCTGTCGATAATGCCGGCGGTGGAAGTGCAAGATGATTTCTTTGCGTTGCCCCAAGTTAAACTACTTCACGCAAGGTGGTGTGGCACATCGGAACCGGAGAGAAGATCCATTGAGTTTAAAATCCAAGAGATTGCAGTCCCGGGAACAACTCGATTGCAAGAGCCATCCGTTGTTCGAACTCCTAAGGGAAGACCACACTCAAGAAAGAGTAGAGCCAAAAAGAAGGAGGAGGAGTCAACTAAAAGAGATCCATCCTTATTTGAACATATCGAACGCAGTTTGGAGGCAAAGTCCGTTGTTCGAACTCCTAAGCTAACTATTCGAAGGGGGAAGAAACATAAAACGATAGATGCAGGCACGGCGGAGGGTGTTGAAAACATTTCTGTTTCTTATAGTCTATACATTGAAAAATTCCTACCTGAGATACGGAACTTCATTTGGTCTATTGATGATGTTCCTGCGGATGGCCACTGTGGATACCATGCACTAGCAAGACAACTAGGCTATTCAGTGGAAGCAGGATGGCGACAGGTTAGGGCAGAGCTGTACGAGGAGTTGGAGTCGCGGCTAGCCTTCTATAGCCAGATACTTGGCGAAGAAATTGTTGGAGATTTGTTGGCAGGCATACCTTGTACGGAAACAGTTACCGGACCAGAGCATTACATGGATGTCCCGCCTGCTGCTTACGTCTTCTCTAATAGGTATAAGTTACCTATTGTAATTATCTCACATGGTATTAACAATACTTTCTTTCCAATGTGTGCCCCCCCCCGGCCGAACACCGAGTATCCAATCTATGTTGCATTGGGCTTGTTGGACAACACTTCGTCATCCCAAGGTTGATCGCTCATTCTCCTATTCCGCCACCTTCTACGCTTTGGTATAAACATGCACCTGAGGAAGCGATCGCATGGACGACACCCTACATGGATGCAATGGCGGCCTATAAGAAGATGATGAAGATGGAGGATCCAAAAATCATGTCGGACTGTCACAATTTTGACAGTCCTAGTTTACACTAGGACTGTCAAAATTGTGACAGTCCTAAAGTTATATATATGTCATAATTTACAGTGGGTAAACTTTAGGACTGTCACAATTTTGACAGTCCTAGTGTAGTTTACACTAGGACTGTCAAAATTGTGACAGTCCTAAAGTTTACCCACTGTAAATTATGACATATATATAACTTTAGGACTGTCACAATTTTGACAGTCCTAGTGTAAACTAGGACTGTCAAAATTGTGACAGTCCTAAAGTTTACCCACTGTAAATTATGACATATATATAACTTTAGGACTGTCACAATTTTGACAGTCCTAGTGTAAACTAGACAGTCCTAAAGTTTACCCACTGTCAACTGTCACCATTTTGACAGTCCTAGTGTAAACTAGGACTGCCAAAATTATGACAGTCCTATAGTTTACCCACTGTCATTTATATAACTTTAGGACTGTCATAATTTTGACAGTCCTAGTGTAAACTAGGACTGCCAAATTTGTGACAGTCCTAAAGTTTACTCACTGTCCATTTTGGACAGTCCTAGTGTAAACAATATGCACAGTATCTAGATCAAAATACACAGTATACAGATCAAAATAGTAAAGTTTAACCCAATGACCAATATGCAAAGTATACAGATCAAAATAGTAACAAAAAGGCAAAAATAACTCATAGTGTCACAAGTAGGCAAAATTATAGTTTAAAGTTTTACAACTCAAATCCTCAATATCCTCAAAATTCATATTCAATCAAACTTTTACAACGTTTACAGCTCTAATTTTGACAATTCTCAAAATGATTGTTCAAACGTCATGGCGCCTCTTCGTGCGTTGCTCTCTAGTATCCAAGAAAGGATATTCTTCAGCGTTGTCGATATTTTGGAGTTCGTCATTGATTGTCATATAATTGGAACCCTGGCAACTGACGAGGCTTCTTCCCAACTTCTTAACTTTTCTTGCCTATTCATGAAAAATGAAAAAAATTGTTAGCCTCAGTTACAAATATCAAACTTAAGGTCTACAAGTAGGCTCACCATCTTGACCAGTGCAGTATATAAGACCGATTTGGGAGGAAGATCTGACGGTACACGCACAATATCCCCTCCGCGTTGGAACAAGGTCGGTAGTCCGACACCGGCGAAGTAGGCGAGGTAGTCGTCGCTGCCCTCCGCCATATTGACTGCTGCTAGCCGGTCGGTATCTCTTATGACGTGGCGTTGCCACTCGGTGAAGAAGTGCGATACCCAGTTGAAACGTGCAGGTATATAGTTTAGCGGTTTTGTACCGCGCGGAGGCTTTATCATTTGTAAAGTTCGCCTTGGGACAGTTTGTACGTAGCCAAACTGACGTAGCACTCTATCCGGCATATAAGCCTCCTCGATCTCATGACAACTGATAAGACCGTGATATAAGGCGACTGGTTGCAACGGACGGGTAGTCTGTCACAAATCACGGTATGGATCCCATACAATCTGCACCGCATAAAATGTAGCATAACGTCATTTAGCATAACGTAGTAAATTCATACCAATTAAGTACAATATTAGGTCTAAATTTACCTCTTCTGTCGTCATTTCTTCCAGTGCATGCCGTAGAGCGGCCAATGTGTGAGAACGTTTGGCATCTACCTTACTTGGCATCCATCGGCACATTCTAGGCATGTTCTCGTCATACCCTCGGTTCAGGCTCGCCCGCTGCAGGGTTGAAAAGTGCTCGTATATCCATGCCTACACGTTACCGGAAATATATTAGTCCAAAAATAAACAACACAATTTCAATTTATGTAAACAAGTTGACAAAGATATATCTATACATGGAGTAGAGTCTGGCATCCGAAAATAGTCTTCGAACCCACACGGGATGCCGCACCAAGCTCGCGGTAAAGGTATGCCAGTATACCGCTTCCCCAAGAAATTTGCTCCACCGTATCAATGTTGTCCAAATTGATGAGATATTTCGCATTTACGGACGTTCCAGACTTATCGGTAATGTCGACAGCCCCTAAGATGAACTGAATATATCCGTGGGCCACATTATCGCTATTATCAATTTCAGGGGCCGTCTCAGCGAATATCTCCTCCAAATATTTTAGAGGAAGTCCGTAGGACTTCTTGAATTCTCGAATACTGGTAAAACTAGTGGCATCAACTCCCAGACACCCTGATACATAATCCACCATATCGTCGTAATAGTTGATGCTCGAATCATCAAAAGTATGATTCTGCATGGGTCGACCATCAACCCTAAGTCCCAATATATGATGGACGTCATCAAGGGTAATCGTCAACTCCCCATTGGGTAGATGGAAAGTGTTGGTCTCTGGATGCCACCGTTCTACAAATGCTGAAATCAGTGCATTATCCACCGTCGTATATGAGTAGCTACCCAAATATTACAGACCGGTGGGACTGATTTTTGACTTCACATCATCTCCCAGTAATTCATACCGCCATGTATTGCATTTTTTGCCATGGTTGATTACCGTCAACATACGACCACTCTCCTGAAAAGTCAACAATTGGATGAAATTAAACCTCTATGTAAAATAAACTTTGAACTTACAACTATATATAAATGTATCATAACGTAATGTACTTACCGGATTGTTCCATATTTGGTATGCAATATGGTTTTCGATCGACGGTAACATAGAGCAACCGTTTGGACGAGTGTCGCCTGGACTATCTGCCTGCTCAGAAGGTCCCGAACCATCAGTAGGCTGAGAAGGTCTCTCGACAGGACTATCTGCAGGCTGAGAAGGTCCTGAACCATCAGTAGGCCGATTTGGAACATTTGGCATGTCCTCATCGGAGGAGGAAGAAGAGCCGGAAGAACTAGGAGGAGCACGTCTCTTTGTGGCAATCTTCTTCGTCAATGGACGTTTCCTCACTTCAGGGCGTGCCTCAGCCTCGCGGATAGTCACGCCTTGCGAAACTGTGCGTTCCTTACGCATCGACGCAGTAGGGCGTCTTCTCATTTCTTCATCCACAGTGTCCTTTCCAGGGGCATGACTATAAGACAAAAATTAATATATACAGACAAAAATTAATTTATATTTTAACATAATAATTGAATTTTTTTCCAGGACTATAGCCATTTCTACAGTCCTGTAAGTATACAGGACTGCAGATTTATCAACAGTCCTAATCTTTTAGGACTGTAGAATTTCCTACAGTCCCATATAGATTTAGGACTGTAGGAAATTCGACAGTCCTATATAAATATAGGACTGTCGAATTTCCTACAGTCCTAAATCTATATGGGACTGTAGGAAATTCTACAGTCCCGCTCGATACTGCTCGACAATGTCGAGCAGTCTCGATATTCTACGCCCTAAATTCATGTTCCAAACGACTTCTTTGTCTAAACTACATCCTAGACTCCGCCAAGGACTAGTATGCCCTCATTTGAAAGAAAATAACTCAAAAATTTTTAACATGCAAGAGGATTTCTTAAAAAATTTCGACAATTTTTCAAATACAATAGCACACGAGAATGATGATTTCTACCTTGGTACTTTCGAGACTTTGGGAGCCATCGACAAGGAAGAGGAGGACAACGGAGAACGGCCGGCGGGAGGGGGTCGGCGGGAGGGGGGAAAGCACCGGTCGGGGGGAGCTAGGTTTCCAGAATGAGAGCAAGGGATGTTTTCAATTCCTGGGCTAGCCCCAAGTAAACACTTGGGCTAGTATGAGTAAAGTTTGCTCTATAGTGGGCTAGCCCCAATCCTGGGCTAGCCCCAAGTAAAATTGGCTGTGCCCTTATAAATTACCTTTTCGCCTCGGGGGAGTATATTGGTAACGGGTGTACCAGAATTTGTTACCAATAATTAATAATTTTGAGAAAATATATATATTACTAAAGGACTATAAGAAATACTAACGGTTTATTGAGTTGTTAAGTCCGTTAGAAGATGAAAAAAAGGATCTATTGAGCTATTTGGTGTAGTGAATCTACTAAAGAAAACGATCATATCTATATTATTTCTGTATTATTTTCTTCTACAAATTGATAATCTATCATGTCCATATTATCTCTGATAGTGTTTTCATCTTCAAACTTGCTACATGTACTTGGTATAAGTACGCCATGGGTATCAAGACTACTAAATTATCTTCACTAAATGCATTCTGCCATGTCCACGTTACCTCTGAGCAAAAGCATTTAATGGTCAATGGTTCTCTATCTTCATAACCTATCACGTCCATATTACCTCTAATAGTGTTATTCTTTCTAACTTATTATCTGTATCTAATATTAAGGTACACAATAGATAATAAGTCCACAATGAATTCAAAAGCCAAAGATTTCTATTCATTTTTTAAATGGGCTTACAATGCAAAGAAAGTTATAAAGTAAGAAATCGGATTACATCACGGCTTTGCTGAAAGATCAAGAATAGTTTGCCTCAGTCGGACAAGTTGTTGGTCCTTGTTCGACTCAGCTCTCTCTCTAGCTGCAATCATCCTAGTCTCTGCGGCTACAAATGGAGCCAAAGGAGCATGTGCCTCCATCATCTTGTTGCAAGCTAGATCAAGTTCGATTTTAGTCCGTGCGAGCTCAAGAAGTTGACCACTTGCCAAGTCATGTTGGGTTGTCTCTTCTTGGTGTTTGCCTCATAATTCTTTCAGATTTTCCTAAAGCTCCTTGATTTGAGCCTCGATTTGTGCTATCTCGATGGCAAAATTATCACGATCGGTTTGATGTCGAAGCATAGTGAAAGTTGTTTGGGTTAACACATATGTCAAGTGAGCACTCTTTTCTTCAGGAATATTCATATGGTCTTCGAAGGCTGCCTGACGCTTCTTGAACTCGGCTGTAATAGATTCATATTCAGCCAGGATAAGAGCTGTCAGATCTCCATCACTGAGCTGTAAATATTCATTGATAGGATGCTTAAGTCCAATCAAAATCTACTATAATAATGCAGCTCGTTCTTCACCTTTGAAGGATCGGATGGTCATGATGTTGCCAGAGACGGCATCTTTTACATCAATAAAAGCTAAGTACTTACCAAAAAACCAGCTTCATTGTACCACTCAACGTCTCATAGAAAGCGTTCGCCTGGACATCGACTAGATGACTAAAATAGTTATCTGAGCTGGGAGTTGCAGCCACTGTAGCCAGTCTTCTCCCGTAAGAAGGAGATGCCAATGTCACAACAATTGTAGCTTCAACATTAGGTGTGAAAGATAAGGCACCCATTATTTGAGATGCTCCCCCTGGGATGGCAACTGGATGTTCCCTTTGGCTAACGACTGGTGATAATACCTCGACACAAGTGGGGGTCACCAAAAGAGCAATTGAAGTGATTGACTCCTCTTCTACAGAACTCGTGGGAGGAACTATGATGACAGGGGAGGAGGTCGTTTATAGTTGTGAAATAATTACTTCCTCCACATACTCATGAAGGGTTTCCGTCTGTAGCTATTCACCTGCAAAAATGCCAACACAATCAGTAAATCGATTATCAAGATAAAAAAAAATTAAGCTAAAGGAATGAATAACACCTTGGCTCATGTTAGCATAAGTTATCATCGCAAAAATATATGACAACGTGGCCTGCAACACAAGAACTTGTGATGTAGACAGGATGGAGAGGCACGTACCCGATCCAACAGGCATATATGGGTCTTCGGGAGATTGACCCTCTAAAGAGTTTCTCAAGTTAGCCAAAGAAGCCTATATTTTCGGAGAATTGGCGTTGAGGAGGAGGTTGTCATAATCACTTGTCCCTGTATCTACACCCAACATTGTGGTGTCCGCTTCTGTATGCGAAGCCATATCCGTAGATTCTACCTCAGCCCCCACGACTTGCTAACAGGATGACTCTTCTCTGCTAGGAGATCTGGGAGAAGTAAATTCCAGTTCTACTTCAGTTGATTTTTTATAAAAGTCGATTGGAGCAGTATGAGTTAATTTGGTGACGATGGTATGTTTCACGACACCAGATAATTCAGGAAGCATATACCTAATAGGCATGAGTACCCTTGCCGCAGCATCAAGGACATGGTCTACCTCCATCGAATGAGAGCCAGAGATGTTGACTTCCGCAGCGACGGAGGAAACAACCATTGTTGTGACATCACCGGTAATAACCGGAAGAGGGGAAGAAGTAATAATCCTCTACACGACTAGTGAACTAACAGATGGACCAACTCCACCGGATGAGCTAGCCAGTGAAGTAAGTAAACTTCTCCTAGGAGGAGTGGCTGACTGTGATTTGGATTGTCATTGCTTTGGGACAGCTACCCTCTTCTTAGCTGGCTGTCCCTCCGAAGGAGAAGCAATCTGATGCTTCTGAGGTCTAGGAATATGCAGAGCAGGAGCAGAATGATCCACTGGGGCTCGAGGAAGTGGTTCAAGCATTTCATCCATAGAGTCAGTATCTTCCGCTTCCATCAAGGGGTCAACACTTTCTTCCTCCGCTACGACAGCCTCTTCTCATGCGATCCTAAAACTACTATGCATATTATAAGATGGGTGAAACATATTGATGGAGCAATAAAACTTGGTAAATGTATGCAGTAGGCGTAGTGAAGCCTTTTCATGAGGCAAAGTGAATTGAGCTCTTGCACAGCCCATACTAAAATAACGCTACGCTTGGGCTCCATCTACTAATCCTCCCTTTGTTTGAAGACAAGGAGTAGCGTTCCAACGTGGAGTTAATCATAGCCAAACTGCCTTGCGAAACGACTGGGCAAGTAAGGCTCAAAGTGACAATCGTCGTTACTCATGTACATCAAGTGAGATGGCCGAATGTTGACCAGCCATGAGAAAACCCCAGCCGGCAGATTGGATTTGGCGGTATAATCATCAGTAAAACTTTCACCCTGTTTAACGCTTTCCTGGCCTTGAAAGTGGTATTGTCCTCATATTTAGAGTGTCTACATCTGCATAAGAACACATGCTCTGTGTCATCTTCAGTACTTAGTCTGGGAGTCATCAGATTGCTATTATGGAGTATTAATCATCACATCAAGTATGTAAAAGGGAGCTCACTTCTGGGAAACTCCCTTCGCATAGGCTTTATTACAAGATTGTGGCTAACCTCCCGAAGACCGACATTTATACAACATACCATGGCCGGCAGGAGGGCCAATTTATGTTTAAAGACCAGATGCACCGCAGGAAAAAAAAAATTTCTATGAAGTCGATCTACTACACCCGAACTTCCAGGAACTATCCATCGTAGAAGCCATAAAGAAAAATACCCGGCCAGCGGAGCTTTAGAGGAGATCTCTTTACGGGTATGCCTGAGGTAGATGTTAGCAGGTATCCTAGCTGGGAAATCGCATATAGGCTCATCAAAATCTGTATCCTCTCCTTTATGTTCTCTCATGAGTTCTTTGACTCTACTAGCACTTAAGGGTTTAATTGGTCGGATCTCAATGGCTTCTTCTTTCTTCGTCCGATTATTGAAGAGATAACTGTACCAATTCCTGATATAGACAGTGCCAAAATCAGTATTATAGTAATGATTGCATGCCAACTAATGACCCAGCCACTCCTGGTACACTTCAACAAGACGAGGCTCTTTTTTTGCCTAATCTTTAAGTTTTCGATTGGTTGGTATATATTTTATAGGGAACTTCTCCCATTGGCAAGTCTGGTACTTCACGCGTTTCATGTAATGCGAACCCAAGCTCACCATGTGGAGTAAAAATTGTCCCAGTTTGAGTACTATATCGTTCCAACAACGCCATGAACATGAATTAATTGAATTCAAGACCATAGCAGGTTTCCAACAGGGCATTATATAACCCGGAGTCTAGTAGGTTCTCCACGTACTGTTCTAGTATCCATTCAGTCGCTCGACACCACTTAGTGCTGTTGTTACTCAACCACCCTGGTAATCGGATGTTCTTCAAGGGGTAAATACTGCCAGCCTCAGTATAGCGGTTGGCAAAAAATAGGAATTATATGGGCTGAATGAGGGAGGATTCTTCACTAGATATGGATCCAGGTTGGAGTCCTCTCATCTGAATGCCATGTCCGACTAGAGTACTGTAGAATATACTATGTCCTTGGCCATCCCTTCTATGGCATATATTTTTCCTTGCTTGGCTCCATTAATCCAAGGAGTCAAGTCTCAATCCATCTTTCTTGGATGGTTAGTGTGGAAGAAGGCAGATAACAGAACGTCTTGTTCCATCTCAGGGAGATACATCATCCTCCCATCCATATTCAATAGCCACTTTTCCCTCTTGGGCTTTGTTTGTGACGCTCGATCAATTGCATCACCAAACAAAAAGATAGATTTTGTAAATGTTTCATTTGTGAAGAAAGTGAGGCGTTCCATGCTTATTAAGGATGTAAGCATCTGTTTACCCTGGCCAGCTATCATCAGTTGCCTAGTTGGAGGCATATTCTTATCAGACTGAGGAAACTCGGCATGGGATAGGTCCTCTATATAGTTGGTATGAAGGAAACTTGCTCGAAGTCAGGAAAGCACGCATAAGATAGTTCTCTCCTCTCTGAACGAGGGAAAGTGCGCCAAGTCACCAAAAGATTGGAAAGTGCGCAGAATGGATTTTCTTTCACTCTGCAAGAGGGAAGTGTGCCAAAGTGGCTATTTCTACTCAAAACGAGAGAAAAAGTGTGTGTGTGTCTGTGTCTCTGTGTTTTATGCCACATCATCATCTTCTTCTTTATTTATTTCTAATTTCTTACAAATATACATGTAATAGAAAGAAAATAATAATAATAAATCATGTCGTGCCTATCAGAGGAGGATGTGCTGATGGACGGGGAGCGACACTCGACCTTGGCATGTTCAGTCGCTCCACCGTGGGTTGGGTCGTCGCTTGTCTAGCGGAGGGTCTCGCCTCGGCTGTACGTGAGGAAGAGGCCAGCCCCTTGTCACACCCTGATTCTGTAAGGGCCGATCATCCTCGCTTTAGCGCCTTACGGAACCGATCATCCTCGTATTTGCATATATGAATAAGGTTCTATTCGTGTTCGTCCCTACATCAAACAGTTAGGTATGCAAGAAGGCTAACCTAGCATGCGCCCTAACTATATGATGCCCCATGGAAACCATGATTAGCAGTTAGGATATTCAAGTCCATCTCACTAATAGACTGACACCCTTCCTTAACCACGAACAGGGTGTCATGTCCTCTCCTAGGCCGAACGATTCCCAGTGCCCCAAGAAAAGTCTTCTATAGACTTAAATTCATTATTAAGTCATGCAAGAATCAGAGAATGATTTTTTGCCTACTCACCAAAATCAATCGTCTTGTATTTCGATCGGATAACTCTTCGAGAAGATTTTCGCTCGATCCAACAAAGTGATATCTCTTGTATATAGTGCCAACGCGGAGCGAAATACTACATACTTATCCACCGAGAAAAAGCTTCATTCTTGAAACTCATGGAGAAACTTCAATATTCAGAGCATCGATAGTCCTCATCCCTCGCCATCCTCAATCAAAAAATCTAGCAATCAAAACTTAATAAAACTCTAGTAATCAGAAATCACAAATCACAACTCTCAAGCAATAAAACAATCCAGAAAACTTTTGCCAACATCTTTGAGAATATTTACGGATTCATTGTATGGAACGCTTATTGCGGCAACGATATCATGTGGAAAGGAACATCTTGAGTTAAAGCGAAGCAACGGAATGACCAAAGGATCGAGTTGCTCTGATATTATTATGTTACACCCCAATTCTGTAGGGGCTGATCGTCCTCGCTTTAGTGCCTTACAAAATTGATCGTCCAAGCATGGACGTGATATCGTGCAAGCCTAAGTTGCACTTGCACAAGGCCAAAGCTTTGAACAAGGGCAAGTAAGCTATTCAGAGATATAAGAAGCGGCACAATATTTACAAAAAAGTAAAGAACACGAAGGCATAAGAAAATAATATATTTATTGATATTCAAGAAGTGTTACAAGCGACGCTTGGCCGAGATTATAATTCGCTCAAGCTCTCTCTCCCTCGATTACAATGTTTCCATACATTAAATCCCTTTATACAAAAGCAGCTTAAATATCACGATACGACTCAAGGCATCGGCCCCAGATTTCTGGATCCTAAGGATGAGGATATGGTATCGCTTCTTCGAATGATCCAGCACTTGCGAACAAGCAAACTGGTGGGGGGTCAGCACTTTGGAAAAAGTACTGGTGAGTATAAAAGCAACGAACAGAAGCAACACTCTCTAAAATCAACACTAAGTAATCATGTAGCAAAATATTATATTACTAGTGATCTTGCTACTTTTGTCATAACCCGCACCCGGTATAAGGACACGAGTACGTGGGTACGTCCAGCCTACGCTGCAGCATCAGTAGTAGAACACTGTCTAGGTCAACAATACTATTTAAATATCTCCCACAATATATATATATATATATATATATATATAATGCACTTGTCAAGATATCTCAACTCCAATTTGAGGATAATATGTTGGTATAATTATAATCGATACTCAATCACAATATAAAACTAAATGAAGATAAAAGCACGATATGGAATAGAAGAAAGAGTCACGAAGTTATAATACAATCTATCCAAGACCCATAGTCTAGCTACAACACAAGTCTCAAATATTATATACATGCCAATGTCTAAAACTGAAATATATACAATATGCTAATGGAAATCTAAGTCACCTCAGTAGCTGGCACTAAATTCTCAAGCGGCTCGCCATCTTGTGGCCCATAAAATATGGGACACATCTCCTCTAACCACTCATCTGAAAAATATATCCAGTCAAGATCAGAGCAAAGTATAACCCAATAGCAGTTTCAATTAATTGATAATGACTATAAACAAAAATAGAGAATATAATACAAGACGAGAAGCAATGAACAATATCATAGTATGGTAGAAGAGACAGATAAACTAGAGCAATATGGTATAAACTAATCACAATGAAATAGAATAAAGACAATAAAATATGCTGGAGAACTGTAGCTAAACTAAGTGTTTGAAATACTAGTTAGATATGTGATCATCTTAGGTTGAACATTGTTAACTTAAATGTTGGATAAACATTGTCTAACTTAAACATTGAACATTGAACATTGTCTAGGCTTTGATCACATATCTAGCTAATACTTCCCCTTTTTCCCGACTAGTACAATGGATCAAACCATGACATGTTACAATGCAAGATACGCAATAAATATTGTCTAATATTAAACATTGTCTAGTGTTAAACATTGTCTAAACCATACGAGAACACGAGAAACGATAAAACAATAAATAATATCTCATGATTGAAGATCCATGTGTATACTAATCCGTGTACCAATGTGTCAGGAATCAAGTAATACATTTCTAAATACTTGTATTATAGTAATTATCAAATAATGGAAACTATCAGAGAATGTACTCGCCTGTGGTCCAGAGCAATGAATACCAAATCAGTGTCCGGCATGGTGTCTCAAAGACCTAAATATGAACGTCACATCAAAATAGTATTTTGGAATTATAAACATGTTATACTAGCCTAATACTAGGTCTCCAAGTCAATTTTAGGTCCGTACTATACTCTAGATTTTCTAGGTCATACTAAGATATTCTACCTTATACTGGTATTATACTAACTAATATTAGACTATTTAACTAATACTAGCTAATACACTATATATATAACACTTATAATATAATCACTATAAAATTAATATCTATAATATCTTAGTTATAGTATTACTCTAATATCTCTCACAATTCAAGGTAATCCCAATATCTTGCCAAGCATCTATTACCTTAGTTGAATTGGGGATATCTTACCTCTCCTTAATATATACCTTAGTATACTAACTAAGGAAATACTTGGGTATTAATACCCATGGCTGATACTCCCAACCTTATACTCACTTAATACCTCATACATACTCATTCATGAACACTTATTAGCCCTATGCACCTAGATATTACTCTCAGACTTCTTCAACCGCAAGAATTTTATACACTCTGGTACACAACTCTGGTACACCCAAGTATCAGACCACACCTGCTATTACCTGCTGCCTCTAACAGTATATTGATACCTTAATGCACATCACTAGGACCCATAACCTTGGTTATCTATTATCTAACTAATATTGGTACTGTTATGGGTCAACTGAATACCCCAAGCCCCAATCAGTTGCTATACCTAAGTCCTTACAACCTGCACAACATCATTCCCAAGTTCCCCATATGCAGTGTAACACTGATATCAACTGATACTCCAATTTCTGGATTGATATACTAGTGTCAGTTGATACATCACATTAACATTAACTTCTACATTGCTACAAATCTCTCTTGATATATAGTTGCCCTTCTGAATACCTAATATCACAATAGTAAGGTAACATCAGATGCAACTGATTTTGCATCAGTCTATCACTTAGCATTGGCTGCTCTCGAGCATGCCCAATTGTAACCCATATCCCCCTTCATACTGCAACACATACGTATCTTCACAAACCTACTTGCACTCACATCAGACCCTAATACCTACTCCAACCATCAATATCAGCTCCATAAGTATGATACATCTAAGTATTAGAGCCCAAGTCCCTTCCCCCTTTACTGAACATTGCCTTCCTACACCTCCATATCACCACAGACACTCTCTTAACACTCACACATAACTGGAGTACCCCAAATTTAACCGTAGTGGCAGCATTTGTTGCTGCATGAACAAGCACTACTGCTAGCTGCTTTGTTGTTGCATGGGCAGTGCACTACAGCACAACAAGGCCTGCAGTGCTACTGCTGCTGAACACTTCCAGTTTTCCTCTACTGTCCACTGTCCAGACCCCTTACAACATCTCCTCACTCCCATATAAATACACCACAACCTCATGATACCTCATCAACTGTATGATCACCTAACTGAAACACATGAGCGCTCATAATTACTAACATCAACTCACATGGACACTTGCGTCTCAACAACACATGGATACAACCTCTACAACATAATACACTATTATAATACAAATACTACCCCAACCACTTCTACACACATCGATAATATACACCAACACCATGGTACTCTAGTATCATAAACCAAAGTATGATAACACCTACAATCCATGATACCAAATATCAAACACGTGGTGTGCATAACCATTGTCCAATACCAATATCATGATACTTAAGATACTCTATGATACACTTCTAATACAACCATGATACCACTCCAAAGTCCCATGAATCACTTATATATATATATCAAATCTATGATAATATAGTTAGAATATCTATTTAATATGCAATTGAAGAAGGAATACCATCAATTGGTCCAAATATCCCAAAATAACGACACGTACCATGGCGTATCATGATACGACCTACATGCATCCAATTATGGACATATAACTAGTCTCAATACACTAAAATAAACCTAAATAGATCTACTAAACCTAATGACAAATACTTGGTACTCCAATCTCGGATTTTTCCCAAATTGGGCACCAAACTCAATGTAAAAGTCACAATAGGGATTGTTAGAAGTCAAAACTTCTTTCTATGGATAGCCCTAATGTATGGGTAAGTTCCTAATAATTAAATATAATAATTAGAACCTAATTAGAGAGAGAATCTCAGAATTTACCTATTGGGAGATGGATTTCTAATGCAAGCCAAGATGGATACAATAGGACACAAGCTTCTAGCTCTAAAGTCTCCTCTCCAAGTGCTCTTGCCAACCTCAAGCTTCTAGTCTCCTTAGATGGTGAGAATGAGTGAATTTTATAGAGATTTGAGAAGAATTTGGTGGAGAAATGGATCAATTTGGGGAAGAACACTAAATGGAGAAATAATTGGAATAAATAATGAGAGGAGAGTGCTCTCCCCCTAGAATAGGGCCGGCCACAAATCCCTCTCCCAAGCAATGTAATTTGTCTAGAATACCCCTTGAGGGTTGTCATGAAGAACTAATTAGGAAGGAATCTTCTCTCCCTAATAAAAGTTAACTCTAATCTCTAATTAAGGAGAATGGTTAACTAGTTGGATCTAAATTGACAAGTCTAACTAATTGGTTAAGTTGTCATGTCAAGTTGGTTAGGTCCACTAGGGTCATGTCTAATCAAATAGTCCAATCTACCAACCAATAGTAATATTAGTCACCAATATACATAACATGCACTATATTAAATAAATTATAATTATAATATTTATAATAATATAAAATAATAAAATTATCCCTATTCTAGAAATATGATAGTTACAAGTCTACCCTCATTAGAAAAATTTTGTCCTCAAAATTTAAATATGGTTGTATCTCCTCTAGGTCAAACCCTCAACCCGTATAAAATCATACAAGCATACAATTTAAAAGAAATCACTAATTATGGTCATATGAATTATTATGATCTCTGTTCATTATAGTATCACAGTCTCTGTCAGGGTATTCTACTAACTATACTATAGCAAAGAGCAATCTATAATGTACTAATGAAGCACACAAAATAACAGATGGAAAGGAAAGAACAAAATAAAACATGTTAACCCATCACTTGTAGCGTCTGCTGGGGTAGCTCCCTCTGCGGGTGTTGAGCAATCTGCGATGCCATATATAGCCCAACTCCACCTCTCTGATGTGGAACTGCACCACGATCTGGATCATACGAGTTGTTGGAACACTCTCCCACTTGATGATCAAGGGAACCACAGTACAAACATAATCTGAGCCTCTTTCGACAGTTCTCCATATCATGCCCTTGTCTCCCATAATAGGCAGAAGAAAAAGTCTGATGCGTCTGCTTCTGAGGCTGTTGTGGTGCCTGATGAACAGGTCTTTGAAACTGATATGTCTCTTGAGTTGGTGCCCTGATGTAAAATCCCTATTCCTAAAAACCATATTTATCCCTTTTTAATTAATTATTAATTTAATTTTAGTAATTAGTGGCTAATTAGGAGAAATAGATTTTATTTAATTTTTATTTTAGGTGTTCGTGTATTTAGGAGATTTATGGGGCCATTAGAAATTTTTTCGAATTTATTTCATGTAAGAGACCCCTTGAGCAGTTGCTAGCTTAATGGTATGCATTAATATAATTCTAGATTTTTTTCTCTCTCTATATATATATATATATGAAAGAAAAAGAAAGAAAAAGAAAAAGAAAAAGGAAAGAAAAGAAAAAAAAATTAGATTTTAAATCTCCTATTGGATCCAAATCCTATTGGACCTACCCAAACCCAATAACCAACCCACTACCCGCATATATATATATATATATATATATATATATATATTTAAAAGAAAAAGAAAGAAAAAGAAATAGAAATAGAAAAAGAAAAAGAAAAAGAAAAAGTAAAGAAAAAAAAAAAAAAATAGATTTTAAATCTCCTATTGGATCCAAATCCTATTGGACCTACCCAAACCCAATAACCAACCCACTACCTGCACCCCTTTAGAAAATAGGAACAACAGCGGCAGTAGATCAACCCCGCGGCTTCTGCAAATCCGCGGCCCCCCCTTTCACCCGATCCCTCTCTTCCCTATATATATTCACATATCTTTCCCAAAACCCTAATTCATCCTCTATTCATCTCCTCTCCACCCTCCACCATGCCGCCAAGCCCTGACCGCCCAGCCAAGCCAACTCCGGCCGACCACGACGACCGCGACCCCGCGCGAGCACCGCGCCGCGCAGAAGCTACAGCAACTTACCTCTCTTCCTGCGCGGTTTTTCGTCACCTCGCTCAACCAAACTCGACCCCGTCTTCACCGGTATGATCCTCACTTAACCCTCTCCAATACCTGTATGATAGTTGACCTCGAACAACGCGTAACCCTAGGCGAAAACAGCGTCAAAGTTGGCAGAAAATAATAATTTCTGGGTATCACAGAAGACTGTGGTGACCACCTATGTTCCCGGATTCGTATCTCCCACCACAGAGATCCGAATCCGATTTTTCTTTTTGGTATGTGGAGACCACTTGACCTAGTTTAATTTTTGTCAATTAACATTAGATTATTAACTGCTGTAGGTAGAATTAAATTTATTGGAAAACCCCAAAAACATACTTTTTCCAGATTTTCAAAAGTTGTGAAACGGAGCGCGCCCCACCAAACGGGACAGCCCTGCCGTGTACCAAGTGTACCAAATGGTGCGCGCAGTGTACCCGGATACATGAGAGTTTGCGAAAACTGATTCGGACGCGTGTTCGCGTCGGAATCAGCCCGTATCCGCGGACAAACCCCGTGTCGCAACTTTTGTGAAAGCTGTGCGCATTTTGTGCACGCTCGTCAGATTGCGACGAAACTTATGCCACTGGACTCGTGGTATCGCGCTGGTCATGTGACCCAATTTTCATGCAATTCTGAGACAGTTGACCAAGTCGCCAATTGGCGGGCCCTATAGTTGACTTTTTGGGCGAAATTGTGTTCGGCCCATCGGAATCCACATTTGGACATACCGTTGGGTTCGTATTAACATTTAGAGTTTGTTTGACCTATAATTTGTCCCATTTAGAGACTGTTACCCCTGATACATTTTTCGGTGCAAAGTGGGCCACACGTGGACCCCACTTTTACCCGAAATTACCGTTTTGCCCCTGTGTCCAAATTGGACGAAAGGGAAGTGCTTTCTAGCTATTTTGCTTATTCTGAGAAGGTTGGTGATATTTTTTTCAGCATCCAGAGACGTTCATTCTGAGGCCGTAGCTTCTGACTCTTGGTGTTGACATCGGGACATTACATTTTGCAGCTTTTTTGCCAGGCAAGATACCTTGCCAAATTGCTTACAGTATTTTGTATGCTTATTTTATTTCTGTATATTTATTGTATTTTTGTATATTTCTTGCATGTGTAGTTTCGTTCAGTCATTACTATATATTAGATATGTTGACACACACTTGACACCTAGTATCATGAGAGGACAATCATTAGGCGTATGGGCTTTAACCACTCTGGTAAACCGTATTATATAGCTCGCACTACGGGCGTGTGTCCCGCTGGTCGCTACCCCCGAGGTATGTCAATTTCTGATGTTCTAGACGGGTGTGTGAGTTGTGAGGCTTAGATCGAGTAGCCTACCCTTGCCCATACGTCGAAAAGTTGTCCTCATTTGCATTCATATAGATTGTCTTGTACAGCGTACTTATATATTTTCAAACATATTGCATGTTTTACTGTATTCAAATTGGCTTGCTTCTATGTATCTTGTTATATCCCTCTGAGGACCTGGTCCCTTGCCAGGTATAGACGATCGGGAGTATCCGCAGGAGTACGGACCTGGACCTGACGCGTTACTTTCTGCCGAGGAGGTCTTACCTTCTGAGCATCTTTGATTACATCTAGCGATGGATTCTTTTAGCTGATACACTTCTATCATCACATTATTTTATATTGGAGATTTTATACTCCTCTCTCATTTTAGTTTTGGATATAGTCTTTGGTAGTGGATTTGTCTCCTCCCGACTATTATTTTGGATATTTCAGACTCCTTATTCTAGTTTAGTACTTCTTTTCTATGACTTGTTGTGTGGATGAGATTAGCATATCTGTGACTTGTGATAGTAGATATACCACACGTGAGTTTATATTCATATTACAGCGTACGTGTGTATTATGGTATCCATATATTGGAGTTGCCATATACATACGGCTGGCATGCTTACGCGTTCCTAGTCCTACGTATTTTGGGACTGGAGCGTGACATGTTTTTGTGGTGGCCTATGCAGGTCGAGTTAGCCGTTTCGGTTACGTAACTGTACCGAGCGGGCCTGCACCTAGGATTAGAATTTTAGATCTCATCTACACTTGACTATAACTTACCTTCCTTCCAACATGTCCTACTTAAGTACTTGCATCCTGCTTGATTCATGTACTCTTCTTAATCCTTCGTCCATCTCTTGCAGAGAGATGAATTTGCATAACGGGCATGCCGCCACCGGGGACAACACGTCTCCAGGGGACGACGACCAATCACCCGGAGAGACCTCAACGACTCCTCTTCTTCCCGGACCGGATGGACTGACTAGCAATTAAATTCCATTAACTCCTTCCACGATACCTGATGGGACCCTTCCAGCTTTATCAGCACCGCAGGATGGCCAGACACAGCTATTCCAATTCTTCCAGATGATAATGCAGGAACAGAGGCAGCAAGCAGCAGAGCAGAGGCTAGAATTTCTGGCAGCACTTGAGAGAATGGCTGTACTAGCCCCTGCACCAACCCAGGCACTAGTTTAAGTACCACAAGCTCGGGTTGGTTCAGTCAAGGACTTTGTACAGATGGGCCCTAAGCCATTTAAGGGCAATGAGAGTCCAGAGGAGACCACGAACTGGATTGCCAATACCAAGAAGTTGTTAGAGGCATCACAACTACCTACTGACCTATGGATGATAGGCGTAAGGACTCAGTTAGAAGGCAACACGCATCACTGGTGGGAATCAATGGAGCGCCAGTTGGGTACGCATCAGACTTGGAAACAATTCTTGGAGTACTTTGAGAGGAAGTACTTCCCGGATACTGTAAGGGACGCGCTGTACGATCAGTTCCTCCATCTAGAGCAAGGGAACAAGACGGTTGATGAGTATGACGCAGAGTTTAGCCGCCTCAGTAAGTATGGCACTGTCCTAATACCTAATGACTTAGAGAAAGCTAAGAGGTTTTACCGCGGGCTGACTCAGAAGCTCCAACACTATACTAGCTCACAGTCCCGGATCTCTTATGCCGAGTTATTGACAGAGGCCAGGATTCAGGAGGCCATCAGCAGGGGAAACATAAATCAGCAGAGAATTCACCAAGGACCAGTAAGGACACAGCTAGGAGGACCCATTAGACACCCTTTGACACGCCAGCAACCAGATAGTGTCGCACCATACCCAACCAAGGGGCACCGTACTTGTAACTTTTGTGGTATACCAGGTCATATTCATAGAGATTGTCGTCGTCGATTGGGACTGTGCATGGTATGTGGATCAAGTCACCATCAAGCCCGAGAATGTCCTCAGCAGAACCAGAGGTCTATGGCATTTGAATCAGGAATACCGCATACACCCTCAAGTATAGGAGACCAAAGGAACCACCACTGCTTCTACAGTCTGCACAAATGGAGGGGACTAGACCCCAGTTGAACAACCAAGGACAAGGCCAAGCACTCATTATGACAAATATGGGAGAGCAGACACAGGAAGCCGTAGATACAGGTACGACCTTTTAGTTATAATTGTCTTTGCATACTCATAACCCCAATGTGACACAAGATCTTAGATGTACAAATAGATGTAGAATTATATATATGGTAGTTTAGCAGTTATGAGGATGTATGTATATTCTACCCAGATGGCATACACGCGATGCTAATGGATGACATGAGTAGCAGTAGTAGTATTCTTTCCCTATCCTTATCTCGCCCTCTTGGGTGACTCATCTTCTCTTCTATACATCCATTCCTTATCTCGTGCTTAACTCTTCCTATCATAGTCGTATCTTTCGTGCCATTATTAATTATTTGATTTATATCAACCTCACCCCTATTTTGTTAGTTAAAACAAATGTGTTAGTAATGCTTGATAACTAATGATGAGTTCTTAATAATAACCCTTATATATATGCACTATAGCAATATCTGTATTCTTTATTAGTTTAACCCTTAAGTAGCACCATGTAGCCTAATAGAAATTTGTTAGATTATTTGAAATAGATCATACCCCTAATAGTTAGTCAAGACCTTAAGTGTTTTCCTAAAACTTAGACTATGCCTAGGAAAGAGTTGAAGGCACTTGTTACGAACTGATGACTATGATAAATCGCTAGCGAGGTAGCGACAGTTGCAGCCAGACAATTTTGGTAGAGTAGTCGAATTACTTGCAGCCATACTGGCCAGGTGGCGTGGCAGTATTAGACTACGATACTTGACGGTTACGGGGAAAAGTCATAGTTATGAGATTCCAGACAGGTATCCCAAGATTCTCGACCCAATAAATATATTTGCCTTACAACCTAGACAATAGCTTCAAGAGACCTTGACTACTAGTAGAATTCTTATAAGTTGGGTAGTGTAAGAGGAGTAGAAATTGAATGGTGTATGGGCAATAAATGAGGAAGTGTTAGAATGGCAGACCATGACTTTTAGGAGATACTGCTAGATACCAATGTAGTGTAATAGCTGTAGTGATCATTATGAATATGGGTTAGTGTCAATTTCGAGGACAAAATTTTTATAAGTTGGGTAGAATATAAAACCCCTATTCCTAAAAACCGTACTTACCCCTTTTTAATTAATTATTAATTTAATTGTAGTAATTAGTGGCTAATTAGGAGAAATAGATTTTATTTAATTTTTATTTTAGGTGTTCGTGCATTTAGGAGATTTATGGGGCCATTAGGAATTTTTCTGAATTTATTTCATGTAGGAGACCCCTTGAGCAGTTGCTAGCTTAATAATATGCATTAATATAATTTTAGATTTTTTTCTATATATATATATATATATATATATATATATATATATATATATATATATATTTAAAAGAAAAAGAAATAGAAAAAGAAAAAGAAAAAGGAAAGAAAAGAAAAGAAAAATAGATTTTAAATCTCCTATTGGATCCAAATCCTATTGGACCTACCCAAACCCAATAACCAACCCACTACCCGCACACCTTTAGAAAATAGGAACAGTAGCGGCAGTAGATCAACCCCGCGGCTTCTGCAAATCCGCGGCCCCCCCTTTCACCCGATCCCTTTCTTCCCTATATATATTCACATATCTTTCCCAAAATCCTAATTCATCCTCTATTCATCTCCTCTCCACCCTCCACCACGCCGCCGAGCACTGACCGCCCAACCAAGCCAACTCCGGCCGACCACGACGACCGCGACCCCGCGCGAGCACCGCGCCGCGCAGAAGCTACAACAACTTACCTCTCTTCCCATACGGTTTTTTGTCACCTCGCTCAACCAAACTCGACCCCGTCTTCACCGGTATGATCCTCACTTAACCCTCTCCAATACCTGTATGATAGTTGACCTCGAACAATACGTAACCCTAGGCGAAAACAGCGTCAAAGTTGGCAGAAAATGATAATTTCTGGGTATCACAGAAAACTGCGGTGACCACCTATGTTCCCGGATTCGTATCTCCCACCACAGAGATCCGAATCCGATTTTTCTTTTTGGTATGTGGAGACCACTTGACCTAGTTTAATTTTTGTTAATTAACATTAGATTATTAACTGTTGTAGGTAGAATTAAATTTGTTGGAAAACCCCAAAAACATACTTTTTCCAAATTTCCAAAAGTTGTGAAACGGAGCGCACCCCGCCAAACGGGACCGCCCCGCCGTGTACCAAGTGTACCAAACGGTGCGCAGTGTACCCGGTACATGAGAGTTCGTGGAAACTGATTCGGACGCGTGTGCGCGTCAAAATCAGCCCGTATCCGCGGACAAACCCCGTGTCGCAACTTTTGTGAAAGCTGTGCGCATTTTGTGCACGCTCGTCAGATTACGACAAAACTTGCGCCACTGGACTCATGGTATTGCGCTGGTCCTGTGACCCAATTTTTACATAATTCTGAGATAGTTGACCAAGTCGCCAATTGGCGGGCCCTACGGTTGACTTTTTGGGCAAAATTGTGTTCGGCCCATCGGAATCCACATTTGGACATACCGTTGGGTTCATATTGATATTTAAATTTTGTTTGACCTATAATTTTGCCCATTTAGAGACTATTACCCTTGACACATTTTTCGGTGTAAAGTGGGCCACACATGGACCCTACTTTTATCCGAAATTACCGTTTTGCCCCTGTGTCCAAATTGGACGAAAGGAAAGTACTTTCTAGCTATTTTGCTTATTCTGGGAACGTTGATGATGTTTTTTTCAGCATCCGGAGACGTTCATTCTGAGGTCGTAGCTTCTGACTCTTGATTTTAACATCGAGACATTACATTTTGCATCTTTCTTGCCAAGCAAGATACCTTGCCAAATTGCTTACAGTATTTTGCATGCTTATTTTATTTCTGTATATTCATTGCATTTCTGTATATTTCTTGCATGTGTAGTTTCGTTCAGTCATTACTATATATTAGATATGTTGACACACACTTGACACCTAGTATCATGAGAGGACAATCATTAGGCGTATGGGCTTTAACCACTCTGGTAAACCGTAGTATATAGCTCGCACTACGGGCGTGTGTTGCGCTGGTCGCTACCCCCGAGGTATGTCGATTTCTGTAGAGTCGCGCTGGTCGCTACCCCCGAGGTATGTTGATTTCTGATGTTCTAGACGGGTGTGTGAGTTGTGAGGCTTAGATCGAGTAGCCTACCCTTGCCCATACGTCGAAAAGTTGTCCTCATTTGCATTCATATAGATTGTCTTGTACAGCGTACTTATATATTTTCAAACATATTGCATGTTTTATTGTATTCAAATTGGCTTGCTTCTATGTATCTTGTTATATCCCTCTGAGGACCTGGTCCCTTGCCAGGTATAGATGATCAGGAGTATCCATAGGAGTACGGACCTGGACCTGACGCGTTACTTTCTACCGAGGAGGTCTTACCTTCTGAGCATCTTTGATTACATCTAGCGATGGATTCTTTTTAGCTGATACACTTCTGTCATCATATTATTTTATATTGGAGATTTTATACTCCTCTCTCATTTTAGTTTTGGATATAGTCTTTGGTAGTGGATTTGTCTCCTCCCGACTATTATTTTGGATATTTCAGACTCCTTATTCTAGTTTAGTACTTCTTTTCTATGACTTGTTGTGTGGATGAGATTAGCATATCTGTGACTTGTGATAGTAGATATACCACACGTGAGTTTATATTTATATTACAGCGTACGTGTGTATTATGGTATCCATATATTGGAGTTGCCATATACATACGGCTGGCATGCTTACGCGTTCCTAGTCCTACGTATTTTGGGACTGGGGCGTGACACCTGACTTGCACAGAAAATTGATGATGCTGATATGCTCTCGGCTGCTGAAAATAGGGTCTCTTAGCTGGACCCGCACTGCTGCTAACTCCTTCTGATACATCTCTCATCCTCTTGGACGTGAGATTCAAGTCATCCTCAACCTTCTGTCCATCCATCATATATCCTCGAATGTAGCAATGCGGTGACCCCTAGTGTGGGATTTGATTTCCCTGATCAAACTCTTTCAAAATTTCCTGGCTCTCCCTAGGGGATTCTGCCCCTCCACAAACCTACCTAATCTGCAGAACTCTGTGGCATACTCGTCCACCGTCATACTCCCTTGGACGAGATCCTGAAACTGGCTCTCCAAGGCACTCTGAGCCACATCCAGAAGAAATTCTCCTTGAAGAGCTCTTTAAAAGCTCACCAAATCAATCCAGGTGCCATAATCCTCCGTTCTGTACAGAACCATGTTAGTGCTATGTCAAACATCTGGCTCCAGCCGCCTCTATTCGTAGTCTCTCCGGGATCTGTGCCAATCGCAAGTTTCTATCTATGTCCTCAATCCAATCATCGGCGTACAAGATCCCCTCTATACTGTCATGCCCCGTTCCAGTAAGGGTTTATCGTCCTCGCTTGGTCCCTACGGAACCGATCGTTCTCGCTTGGGCGCGATGCTGTGCAAGCCTAAGTTGCGCTTGCACCAGGCATAATACCTGCACAAGACACAAGTTAGACAAAAATATACACACATATATATATATAGGCACATAATTCAAAATACAGAGAACCAAAGTTGAACACATTTGATAAGAACACAAAATGCTTTCTTTATTGAATACTTGAAGATTTGATTACAAAGTACTTGCTTGGCTGATTACAAAATATGCCATAGATTGCTACATTACTTTTTACAAACCAAAACTAGCCACAATGCCCATACCTCATACCCTTGTAGTAGGACCAAAGATCAAAACAACTAGCAAAAAAGAAGTTTGCACACAGGAGAGAAAAGCTAAGGAATCAGCACGAGCATGGTTCCGTTGGATGGATGCGCTAGTACTGGTTCACAATGCTCGCCAAGCTCTCGCTACCAGAACCTGGAGATTTGCCCACAAACGTGGGTCAGTACTACAACATATACTAGTGAGCGACCGTGGCCAAACTCACATAGAAATCCACACTAAGTAAACATGTGAAGCTAACATTATTAGGTGATCTTTCTGGTTGTCTAGTTTCTTTTTAACAATTCATGCAAAAAAACATAAACGATAAATTGAACCATGCATATGATAATTCTTACCCACGGCCAAACGGTTATCCCTGCAGCAGACACACAAGTTAGCCATAATTTGCATATATGTATAAACTTATGAATCAATCTTGGCATCAAGTATTAGATATGCAAGAAGGTAAACCTAGCATGCGCCCTAACTACATGATGGTCCACGGGAAAACCCATGAATAGCAGCTGGGACTACAAACCCAGGCTAACTATTAGATAATACACCCCCTAATCGTGATGACTACAAGCCTCACGGTATTTCGATTATCTTTTCCAGGCCGAACGATCCCCAGTGCCCCAGGAACCGCTCGAGATATTGACCTTGTGCACAAGTTATCCAAAGACCGATGCAATGCATGTGTTCTATCTGTTAATCAGTTATATTGCAACAGTTGAACAAAAAGCTTCAACGTAGACTATATTCTTTTCGATAGAGTCGTGGCTCTTCAATAATTCAATATTGTCATGCCCCAGTCCCAAAATATCAAAGGACTAGCCACGTGGCAATGGCCAGCAACACAACTCCGATGGACAAACCTAATTTAATGGACCTGTTAGAGTGCACTTAAGCTGTAAAACAAATACAATAGTCTACGATACATGTCACAGTTTATATATCTAATCTCATCCACAATAAGCATCAAAATTACATAGAGATAGTCCAGTCACAATAAACATAAAATGATATGTCCAACCAAAGAAATATAAATAATGTCACAGGGAACAACCCGTCAATAAAATAGAAAGAAAAATAACTCCAAGTACAATATCCACTACAAGATCAAATATCTAGAACACTAAGCATAATAAATTAATGGTGAGAATACTGTGTGCTTAAGGGAAGTCCTCCGGAACAACCTCGTCCTCTGTAACCCGTATGTCTCCAATAGTAGCACCTGCCCCATAAACCTCAGGATAGCTCTCCTCATCTATACCTGGGGACATAATCCAGATCCAGGTCCTCAGGGGACATAGCAAGATACAATAAATACACAAGCCAAATAAAATACAGTAAGTAAGAACAGATCCTCAGGGCAAGCTATGTAACCAGCTAAGTGAAATGCAAATAAGAGCATCACTAGTACTCAGGCTGAGACCACTACAGACTCTGTATCGGGGAGCCCATAGCAGCAAGTAGTATCTCGTAGGGCCAGTAAATGTGCCAATCTCTGGTACAGAGACTAAAGCACCTCTAGTAACATAGTATATATATATATATAAACATAATCAGCCTGTAGCATATGTATCTCTCCCCACCCAATGTAACCTCATATCTCATGTCCACAATGTCTCATGTCCATAATACGCAAGACCATAACCTCTAGCTAGTACAATGAGTCATAATGATATCTATATAATATGCAAGTCTCATATCACGAATCATGTAAGCCTATACAGAATCACCATGAATAACTCAAGAAAGATTTTGTCATATGAAATAGTGTCAAGTGTCCTACGGTATGGCGTACTTAGTAAAGTAAGCACGTAAAAATAGGATCGTGGAATAAACTCTCTAAGTGACGTTACACGACTCCGCGTACGGTGTCGACACCCGAATCTTGTTCGGACGCTAAGCAACGTCTCACGGTCCTAGGTGGAACAAGCACATCGCAAGAATATATATATATATATATATATATATATATATATATATATATATGGAAAGAAATACAAGCAGATAATATAACATGATCTACTGCAAGTTTGGCAAGGTACACTTGCCTGGGTTCTGAACTCCGCCAACTGCTCCTGAAAAAGTAAAATCTGCACGTACACCTCCGGATGCTGAAACAAACATCACCAATGTTCTCAGAATACTAGAAATAACTAGGATTGACTACCCATAAGTCCAATTTGGATACAAAGGCAAAATTGACAGATTTGGGTCAAAACAGGGTCCACATGTGGCCCACTTCGCACCGAAAAATATATCAGAGACAAAGTTCTTCAAATTTGTCAAACTTAGTGTCTACGAGTCCATAATAATGATACAAATCCAACTGGACGTCCAGAACTGGATTTCGATGAGCCGATCACGAAATCGTCCGTCATGTGGAATCGTGGGGCCCATGAAACGGTATTTAGTCAACGTTCTCAGATTTGAACCAAACTTGGGTCATAGGACCAGCATAACGCTACGAATCTAATGGAACAAGTTTTGTTGTGAACCAATGAGTATACACGAAGTTATGGCGAGGTGTCGGAATAGGCCGATACGGTATTTTTGGGCGGATGCACGTTGATTTCGGCGTGCACACACGTCCAAATCAAGTTCCGCGAAAGCCCACACGTCCGTATTTACGTTACGCACCATTTGGTGCAATTCGCATGTGACAACGTGGCCTCATTTGGTGGGATGTACCCCGTATCAAAGATTTTTGGTTCTTTAAAAATAAGTTTTTGTCGTTTTGGAATCAGAATAATTTAACCATTAAAGCAAACTAATAAAACTAAAAGAACAGTAAAAATCTTGGTTATATTGTGAAGAGGTTCTTCAATTATATTTTGAAAATAATTAATGAGTTGGTAGAAAATTGGACATGAACAGGGGTACATGGACTGAATTTTTGAACTGTATTTGAACAGTTTTTCGGCTAACTTTCGGTCAATTTTTCGATCAAACCCGAGGGCCTAAATTCGTTCCACTTGAAGGGAATCCTAGGGGGTTAGGTTGTGAACATACCAGCGAAGATGGGACATAAAATGGATGAGCGAGGAGGGAGGAAACTTTGCACGAAGGAAGGGCCGTACGGTTGCTGCTGCTGTGTACACCGCGCGGGAGGTGACTGAGGCGGCGCTCCTGCGCTACTTCGGCGCGGCGACGGCGGCGGCGAGGGGTCAGGGTGGTCGCCTGGGTGGTCGGGGTCCGGCGTGGGTGATGATGGAGGTGGTTTAGGATTAGGGTTTTGTTGTAATGTTTATATATATGTGTATGGATATATATATAAGAAGGGGTTTGATGGGTTGGGGTCTCCTGTGCACGGGTTGGGTATAGTAGTTAGGATTTCTTTTTATTTTTTTCTTTATTTATTTATTTTCTTTTTTTCTTTGTTTTATTTTATTAATTATTATATGTAGAAATTTTTTTTAAAATAGTTAGGTATTTGGAAAAATTCAAAGAAATTTATATTTCTTCCAACAAATAATTTACAAACAAATCATATCAATTCAAATAATATTTACTAATTATGAATGAATATTAAATTAATTAAATAAATCCATAAATTATATTTTCTACTTAATATTATATTGGGAGCATGCATGGGGTTCGGATAACGCAACTCGAGTGTCATACGTATAATAGGACCAGTTAGGCTCATAGTATAGATTTAGTTGGAAGCAATGGGTTGGGATGGCATGTTAAAATCGTACGCCACGACAAAAGGGTTAATTAATTATCGTTTTCTCGTAATTATGTCGCGAAAGTTGTGCGACCAAAATATGGCATGAAATTATGAATTTGTGAGTGACAGTCATGGCATGAGCCTAATTTAACTCGTCTAAGTCGAGCATGCTAGGTTGGTTGGAAGGGAAAGGCTAGTGTTGCACTCAAGATCTTAAAACCATGGTGGTTGATTTCCAAAGTTCAATTAAATTATCGAATAAATATTTAAAATGAAAAAAATAATTATTAATTATCGAACTAACCCTATATAAAAACCAGGGTGCTCACAAATATTGATCAATTTAAACCATAAAAGGTTTTTAATAGGTTCAGTGTGCAACATAAGATAAGTAACGTGCATTAATATCTTGAACGGTTTGTGATGTTTATTCTATGATTCAAATATCACAAATTTTCCATATCATGCAATAAGTAGTAGCAAATTCTAAGTTAACAAGTGAATCATGGTCATTAACTTATCTTGTTACTGGGGTGTCAAATTGAGCATAGGGACAGGCATTTTTAGTGGACTAGAGATTCTTTTATTTAGGCGTGCAGACCAAAGGATTCATCGAAGGGTCGAAGTCACTCACTGATTGAATCGAATCAGAGGATGGGGAAGCCTTATGCAATGATCACTCCTTGGTTATGCGTCCTGAAATTGAAACAATACTTGGTTAGAATCCTTCGATCTTTTTCTTTTATGATTCGAAATGAATGCATAAGTGATAAATGCGAATCATGAAAACCAAGTCATCAAAAGCAAGACAAAACATAAAGCAATCAAAACCAAGCAACAAAACAACCAACGAAAACTCTTGAACTTATTTCAATAGAAATCGTTCCATCAATTTGAAGGGTTCATTACATTTCGTCCGTGTTTATTTGGCAGTAAGGTTTCCCCGAGACTCGATTCTCAACCGAGTCAAAGAAACAAGTGTTCCATAGTAACCCGTTAGGAGTGGGGCATTATATATACCCTTGAAGTCCTTAGGCCCCATCCTCTTGAAATTAATAATGGTACATGGTCTCAGCTGCTGCGGGTCGGGATGAGGCGGTACCACCTGTGGCTGAAATAGGGCAACCCTCTATATTGCTGCAAGTGTTAGCTGATTTGTATTTTCTATCCCCTGCCTCATCACATCCGACTAGCGGTGTTGAGCCTACGCCTGGGCCCTCTGGGCCTCCATCATCTCCCAAAATAGCATAAACATCTAAGCGGTGTTGACTGGTACTGGGGGTGGTGGAAGCTCCTCTAAAACTTCAGGCACCGTCCTCTGCACTAGAGGTGGAGCACCCCCAAAACCTACTACTGAAATCCCCACCTGGACTGGTGAGGCGACCCTATGAGCTGGAGAAGGGGAAGCAGTAGATGCCGCTACTCACACTGGAGATAAAGAAGTCATCGACCTCGCAGAAACTGCGCTAGAGCGCTGCGATATGGTCTTCGGCGGTATCCTGAAGATAGATCAAAACAAAGAATCAATAAGGCACAAGATTCGATATCATCAAAGGAGGACAACAATATTCAAAGAAAGCAATATTTAGAATGAATAAGTTAGCAAAAATCAATTGATTGGAACTATTTCCTAGTTGTGATTGAGTATTCGCTCTCTCATCCTAGTATCCTATATCATATCCTATCGCAGGATCGCAGTTGTACAACTAAGCTGTTGCACTACCATGATATCGTATTAATTGTAAAGTCTGATATGCATGGGCCACCACAAAAATGTGTCATGACCCGCACCCGGTGTAGGGACACGAGTACGTGGGTACGTCCAGCCTATGCCGTAAGAACAGTATAACATTTTCTAGGTCAACAATATTATCTAAACATCTCCCACAATATCTATATATATATATATATATATATATATATATATATATATATATATATATATATATATTGCACCTATCAAGATATCTCAACTCCAATTGGAAGATAATATGATAGTATAATTATAATCGGTACTCAATCACAATATAAAACTCAAGGAAGATAAAGACACAATATGGAATAGAAGAAAGAGTCACGAAGTCACAATATAATCCATCCAAGACCAATAGTCTAGTTACAACACAAGTCTCAAATAATATATACATACCAATGTCTAAAACTGAAATATATACAATATGCCAATGGAAATCTAAGTCGCCTCAGTAGCTAGCACTAAATCCTCAGGCGACTCGCCATCTTGTGGCCCATAAAAGGTGGGACATATCTCCTCTAAATATTCATCTAAAAAATATATCCAATCAGGATTGGAGCGAAGTACAAACCAATAGTAGTTTCAATTAATTGATAATGACTATAAACAAAAATAGAGAATGTAATACAAGACGAAAAGCAATGAACAAAATCATAGTATGGTAGAAGAGACAGATAAACTAGAGCAATATAGTATAAACTGATTACAATAAAATAAAATAAACATAATAAAATATGGTAGAGAACTGTAACTAAACTAAGTGTTTGAAATACTAGTTAGATATGTGATCGACTTGGGTTGAACATTATCTACTTAAACTGTCACTCCTTGTTCCCAATATACGTATTCGAAGCGTATTATTTCTCGCTTGCATGTTATTATTTGGTTGCATGAGACTCTACCCATTCTTTGGTTTATCTTGGTTCTTGTTTTATGGTTTGGGTTGGTCTAGTCATGAGTTAAACCCATAGTCTAAACCTCAAATCCTAGCTATATAACTCAACTTCTTCCTCTGTCTCTTTATTCTTTCTTTTCTCTCTCTCTCTCTCTCGAGTTTTTCCTCCATCCTTAGGCAAGTACACCTTGCATGAAAAATGGAGAAAGCCTCCATATTATTAATCTATTATATTTATTATGTAATTTTAATTATGTTCAGAACTTGGTATTTTTGGATTTGGTGGATGGAATGGTGTAGATCTGGATTTTTATGAGCGTGAGTGTTCTTAAGTTTTCATGAGGATTTGATCTCCCAAAATTATGTTTTACAAAAAAAACTAATTAGCTCATAGAGTAGAGCACCATATTTCATGTAACTTTACTTTTGGCCGTACTTGATTTTGAGTCCAGCTTAGTTCTGTGCTGCAACTTGATTCAATACATATACTAAAATGGCTAACTGGAGAAGAAGAACAGTGTTCAGTGAAGAGTATGCAAGAGACCCCCTTAGCGTAAAAATACGTATGTTTTACTTTGGGCGTGTTGGTGTGTTGTCCTAATAATTCGTGTGTACTAATCATACTGCACTTAGTCTCCTAGCAAAAGTGCGCCAGTCACACTCTTTGATTCAGTTGGCGCACTTTCGAGAGAAAAACTCAGTTGGTGCATTTGGTGCGTATTAAATCAAAGTCTCCCTCAGCAACTAAGGAAAAGTGTGCCACAGTCAGTCAGCGTATTTTCTTTATGTTTGGCAATATGGCGCATTTTCCCTATTTTTAGTCAGTTGGCGCACTTTCTTCCCTCTTTGTTTCCTTAGAGACGAAGATTTGGTTTCTCGATTTATGTGTTATCGATTTGTGTGCTCCTCGACTGACGAGTTTCTTGACTGTCGAGCTTTGATCCCAGATTATGTGTTTTGTCTTTTAGCTAGCTTGCTCGCGCACTTTCTGTTAGAGCGCGCCTTCTCTTGCACGCGTACTTTTGTCAAGTGCGTTGTGTTGGTTAACTTGACAAAGTGCGCCACCCTTTGCGGCTCGCATACTTTTGCGAAAGTGCGCCAACACTGCCACTGAGAGTTTTTACGCCAACTTTGTTTGTGCACCACTGCCCAGTTTTAATCGTTTGTGCGACAAGATTATTTCTACGCCAGACCTTCATGCATACAATTTTATGCACATGTTACCCTTAGTGACCCCATGTGCATATGTAGTAATTTTTATTGTGTGTTCTTTTATTCTATTATAATGTTTCTTATCATCCTCTCATAGTTGATCCTAGTATTGCTTGTGTTATGATTCTACGAAAGAATGAACTTAGAAACCAGACCTTTTGCTAGACAATAACCATGAGCTAATATTAGCTACGAACATAGCATGAATATGTGTTGGACTTGAGTTTTTCTTGAAGAACCAGACTAAGTGAATAGTGACTAACCAGCTATGTTCATGACATAAGCATCGTATTACAAGGTGATCAAAATTTATGTGACCCAATGATACTTGGTAATTGGACTCGAATACGGTATCTGTGCTGATCAAATGTGCACTGAGGTGCGACTTATCGTGTTACGTGTTAAAGTGATTATATTTGGGTTGTGCATCGAGAATGCCTCAAAATTTCTAAAATGCGTGATACAATAAATATATTTTCCAGCACGGGCATAATATGCGAGTCACTACCAAAGTGTGGCTAGGATTTGATTATTGTTGTTTTATACACGCTTGGGTGAATCCAGATTGAACTTCCATGAATTCGTATCTAGCGTGACCGTACTTTATACGTTATCTTAAGGGAAATTCTCATGTGGCCACGCCTTAAGATTTTGAAACACAAAAATAGAGTTAATTAAGTAACTAAAAGTGGTAGTAAAATTGGAGAGGGAACGATATCCCGATATCGTGCGTGATGAGCCGCCCCATAATAATTTTTATGGCGTACAAGGCTGGCCACCAAAGATATTGTATATCATCCGCAGGTAGTGGAGTACAATATTCGACCATTATATATTAAACTGAGCCAATATTTTTCCCTATAGGAGGGTTGGAATTGTTACTGATTTATTAGTGCGGTGGCCCTACGGGGGACTGGTGCGACTATAGCACGGTGGCCCAACGGAGAACTAGTGCAATCAAGTTAAGTGCCTGAATAATATTGGCTCTATTAGCCCTGCGCGACATGGCACGATCTAAGGATACCTATTATGCATTATTTCTTAGATAACCTCAGACTCCACCAATAGCAAGCCGTACAAGTGATTGGCCGATATAAAGAAATTGGACTTGGTTGTGGTTGTATTATTATGTTAGTAGTCTAGGGTCATGGACTGTTATAGTGTGATGGTTGAACCCTTGTCCTTGTTTGGTTGTAGGGTTGGGCCTTTGTGCTAGGATATGTCATGGACCTAAACGATAACATAGAACCTATGTATACTTATAACTATTGTTTGGGTTTTTTTCTCTATTTCGTGCTCCTTTGTGGTACTTGCTATTTGGGGTCTAACCCCACTGGTTTTGCATGACAACGTTTCGAGCCAGCACCCGAGGATCCAGCGTACTTTTTCTTAACCTATGGCGTGCACCAGGAACATGGTCTCAGAGGATAACGAGTAGATTTTCTTCTTCCCTGCTCGTCATTGTACATTTATTACTTTTGGGAGTTTAGCCACCGATACCTGTTAGCCGGCACATCTGGACATTAGTCTCCTTATATGATTATATTAAATCAGACTGCAGCTGATCACTGTCATGTACTTTTGCCACTCTTCCAGACCCTTATTTTGCACAGCTAGTCTCCAAAATATTTTGAGAAAGCATTTGAGACGCCTTATTGCTTTATCATATATGCTCTATGTTTGTTGTTTCTTGTTTGATTGATCAAGACATAGATGTTCATGTGACCCTAAGTGACTTGATCGTAGCATGCACCCCCTTGTCTTACTACAGCCGTGATCGTCGTACAACGTATAGTATCTTGTACGGGGTAGCTAGCCATGTCCATCTCTGTATTTCGGTACTGGGGCATAACAAGATTTTAGTGTTGGCCCATGTAGGTACGTTCTTCAGACTCGTGGAGTGTCATGGTCAAAGGAGTCTCAATCAAATATGATTCTTCTTGAAATTCTGAATTCATTCTCTTCGATACTCAGCTTGAATTCTTCCAGATTGATTGCTTTTTTGTTCCTTCTTGTCCTGTACCTGATGTATCTTGAGCTTTTCTTTAGGGCTTCTCTTTCCCCTGAAACTGCAGCAACAAGAGAGACAGAGTTGCTAGTGGAACAAGATCCTGTAGAACCTCAGCCAAGGACCTGGGTTGATCCCATGGTAATTGGGACAAAGCAACATGCGCCAGGTGTTCCCATACCTCCCACAATGCCGGTAATAATGGATACCCCAGCTTTGTTAGAGATTATTCGTGGATTGTTGGCTGTCCAACAACACCAGATGGTGGTGCAACAACAGCAACAGCAAGAACATAATGTCCTATTGAACCAAGGGTTACAGACGGCCCTAGAATGAGGCGGGAGAACATATTCTGGGGTATTTTTTAGATTTTGCAGATTGAACCCCAGAAATTTTGATAGCACAGAGGACGCAATCATGACAGATGATTGGCTCCAAGATACTGAGACCATTTTGGCAGCAGCTAAAGTTTCAGTCGAGGAACATGTTGACCTGGTTTGCTTACAACTCCAGGATCTTGCAAGAGATTGGTGGGCCACAATGGAGGTAGGATTGAGGCATCATATTTCGTGGGATAATTTTAGGATCCGGTTCAGGATAAAATACTCTGGGATAGTGGCTTAGTGTGAGTTACAACAAAGGTTCACTAACTTCAAGCAAGCTGGAAGGACAATAGATAGTTACGCGATGGAGTTTTGCCGACTGAGCAGGTTTGCTCCAACCATGGTGGTAACAGAGTTGGAGAAAGCAATGAGGTTCCAGCAGGGACTTTACTTGGAGATCTTACTTATGGTGGAGGTGCATGACTACCAGACCTTCAAGGCAGTATTAATAGAGGCCAAGAGAGTTGAGCTTACCTCTCAGAGGATGGCATCAAGAAGAGTAGACCGAAAGAGGCCTCATGGACAGAGTAATGAGGGAGGACCAGTACCGCGAACGTCAGCACCGTCCCCTAGCATGTCCAATCATAGTATCTGCATAATATGCGACACATATTGGATTGAAGTTTGAGGCATTACCAGAGAGGCTGGATATACTCACTGGCAATAGGATCGTAGAAGATAGTAGGGTGTGTCTAGCATGTCCAGTCATAGTATGTGGACATTTATTACATGCAAGGTTGATCAAGTTCCCTATAGGTAACTTTGATGTTATCTTAGGTATGGACTGGTTGAGAGATAGTCATGCAACGATAGACTGTCGTAAGGGCAGAGTATTATTTAGAATTCTCGGTCTAGAAGAGTTTGTCCTTAGCAGAATAGCAAGAGACCAGCGTAAAGGAGGATTCGCAACAGTAGCAAAATGAGGAGACCCGGTATCCAAGATAGTTGAAGAGTTCATGGACATCTTTTCGGATAAGCTTCCCGGATTACCCCCAGTTAGAGAAGTAGAGTTCTGTATAGAGTTGATGCCAGGAGCAGAACCAATATCCTAGAAGGTATACATAATGTCACCATCAGAGCTTGATCAGTTATATCGACACGTGGAAGAACTGAAGGAGAAAAAGTTTATTCGGACTAGTGGATCACCATAGGGAGCACCAGCGGTATTGGTTTAAAAGAAGGATGGATCGATACGGTTGTGTATGGATTACATGCAGTTGAATGCAATGAAAATGAAAAACAAGTACCCATTACTAAGGATTGATGATTTGTTTGACCAATTAAGTGGAGAAAGAGTCTTCTCCAAGGTAGATTTATGATCTGTATATCATCAGGTTCGAGTTTGGGAGCAGGATATACCGAATACAATATTTAGGTCACGATATGAGCATTACGAATTCTTAGTTATGCCATTCGGACTGACTAATGCTCCAGCGGTATTCATGGATTTGATGAACCGTATTTTCATGCCATACTTAGACCAATTTGTGGTAGTATTTATCGATGACATCCTTGTGTATTCTCATAATGAGGAGGAGCATGAAGAACATCTCAGGATAGTACTCATATATATATATATATATATATATATATATATATATATATATATATATATACACACACACACACACACCTATGTACTTTAGATATAGCATACCATTCATATATATACATAGCATCACATACACGTATACATATAATATAACATACAAGTTATATATAACATAACTTATTCAATTAGCTATTATATATATAGAGGCATAACTACATATATATATATAACACGACACTAGCCCCTTGCCCCTTTTAATAGAGGCATAACTACATATATATATATAACACGACACGCTTGGTTGTGTGTTGGACTCGTGTTTCTCGTGTCATAGATCTAGTGTGATACGGGTGCGATGCACTTCACGTGTTTGTTGCATTTCATTTCTAGATCTAATTTCTATTGTTCTTAACTATAGTAGTAGATATATTCATATGCATTTATATATATATATATATATATATATATATATATATATATATATATATATATATATATATTATTATTATGTATACACATATATTTATATGTGCTAGTGTATCATATATACCTATGTGTTATATATATAGGTATATATATAACACATAGGTATATATGATACTTTCCCTCTATCTTTTAATAGGCCGGCCCCCCTTGCCCCTTCCTCAAGCTACTATGTAATAACCATTATACCCCTTGGGGCCTCTCATGAAGAAATAATTAAGGAGGGAAGTTTCTAGTCTAATGTTTTAATTAAATTAATCATCCTCCTAATCAATGAGCTTCTAAATGGGCTCAACTCTAACAATTAATAAATATTGGTCCATGAGTCTAAACTAAACTATTTAGGTCCACTAACACAAGTTTCAATCACTAATCTAACATCTAACAATAATTAAATAATACAATAAATAATTATACAATATGCACAATATTTAATTAATTATAAAATTACCAAAATATTCTTCCTAGAAAATGTGGTAGTGACAAGTCTACCCTCCTTAAAATAATTTTGTCCTCGAAATTCAAAGACGAAAACTACCCCCCAGAAAATAACAGAACAGAACAAAAGAACAGAACATAACTAGGAAAGAACATACCTCAAGGCACAAACAAATATGGATAACGGTCTCGCATTTCATCCTCTCTCTCCCAGGTAGACTCCCCGGAGAGTGATGCCTCCATGCAACGCGTATCAACGAAATAGTCTGGTTCCTCAGCACCTTCTCTCTCCAATCCAGAATCTCAACTGGCTGCTCTGGATAGCTAAGAGTAGGGCCCACCTCTATCTCTGAGTGATCTAACACATGACTAGGATCCGCCATGTACCGTCTAAACTGCGACACGTGAAATACGTTGTGCACTCCCTCCAATGTAGGTGGCAAGTCTAGTCTATAAGCAACTGCACCGACCCCCTCTAGAATAGTGAAAGGTCCGATGAATCGCGGAGACTAAGCTTTCCGCCTCCACCGAAGCGAATCATGTCTCGTGTCGGAGAAATACTCAGAAACACCAAACCACCTACCTAGAACAAAACATAACTTAAGAACTTAAGCTATAACAAACAACCAATAACAAGCACAAAACAAAAATCTAAAACTATACCTCAAACTCCAAAGGTCTCCGGTGGCTATCGGCCCAATGCCGCTGTCTGTCCTGCGCCACTCGAAGTCTGCCTCTGATCAGCTTAACCTTCTCCGCTGCAACCACAACCATATCTGGCCCTAGCAAAACTCTCTCTCCAATATCGTCCCATGACAAGGGAGTACGATATCTCCGACCGTATAGAGCCTCAAATAGTGACATCTCTATACTAGCCTGGTAGCTGTTGTTGTAAGCAAACTATACCAAATGGAGATGGTTCTCCCAAAAAACCCTGAAATCTAGTACACAAGTGTGCAACATATCCTCGAGAGTCTGAATAGTCCTCTCTGACTGCCCATCTGTCTGGGGATGATATGCAGTATTGAACTTGAGCTGGGTGCCCAAACTCGCCTGCAAACTCCTCCAGAAATGAGAAGTGAAACGACTATCCCGATTCGAGACTATGCTAACGGGAACTCCATGTATCCTGACGATCTGCCTCACATACATCTCTGCCAGCTTCTCCGTAGACAAACCCACCTTGAAAGGCAAAAAGTGGGCCAACTTGATCAACCTGTCAACGATGACCCAAATCGCGTATTTCCCTCTTCGAGATCGTGGAAGTCCGGACATAAAATCCATAGTAATGTGCTCCCACTTCCACTTTGGAATGGGTAATGGCTGAAGTAAACCTCCTGGCCTCTGCCTCTCGGCTTTCACATGCTGGCACATTAAGCATCTGGATACAAACTGTGCCACTTCCCTCTTCATGCCATACCACCACACACTCTCTCGCATATCCCGATACATCTTGTTGGCACCTGGATATATGGAATACTGAGAGAGATGCGCGTCCTGCAATACCTCCTCACGTAGCTCCCCACTAGGCACACACAATCTAACTCCATGCCCTAAAGAACCATCCTCAGAAATGGTGAA
>JAYESA010000015.1:83959753-84107253 GCA_036927795.1 Iris macrosiphon | reverse complement strand
CCCCGGTTTACTTTAAGGGCAAATTTGTGTTCGGCTCACCGGAATCCAAAATTGGACATACCGTTGAGTTCGTATTGACGTTTAGAATTTGTTTGACCTATAATTTGTCCCATTTAGAGACCTTTACCTCTGGCACGCTTTTCGGTGCAAAGTGGCCCACATGTGGACCCTTTTTGACCCGAAATTATCGTTTTGCCCCTGTGTTCAAATTGGACGAAAGGGTAGGCTTTTCTGACTATCTCGCTTATTCTGGGAACGTTGGTGATATTTATTTCAGCATTCGGAGACGTTTATTCGGATGCCATAGTTTCTGATCCTCTGTACTTGACACCTGGACGTTTATATTATGCAGCTTTCTTACCAGGCAAGTATACCTTGCCATTGTACTGTGATTTACATTCCATATGATGCATGTATTTTATTTCTGTCATTTAGTTAATATATTTTAATTGCTATATAAACTACGCGTCCAAGGATAACTTGGGTGCAATGACGGTGGCGTCGTATTCTATTTTTATTTATATATATGCATGTTGACCTAGTTTATGAGACCACCCTATTATCATGATGCATTTTTATGTTTCGTTGGCCCTGACACTGTGATTACATGAGCGTGAGTCTCATATAGGATACAGACTTGCGTACTCGGCTGGCCATTGGTACGTATAGGACGTGCGACAAATTGGGATAACTGCTGATAGAAATTGCATGATAGAAGATCTGGCAGTTATTTAGAGGTATTATCGTATCATGGATATGACATGCTTAGAGCATAGGGTGGGGAGCACAACAAGTAAGGCGTTTGGGCTCCTTTGCACTTTTCTTATGTAACCTGTACGCTCTGCCGGAGATGCGCGGTCATGATGACCCCTATATTATTACCTGGCGGCCTCTGAGGTTCAAAAGACATCATGCTTTGTAGGCCCCTAATTCTCCGAGAGAATCATGCCAATCCTATTTTAGCCAGATAGCCCAAGTGTTGGAAAGTTGTTCTCAAAGTGCATTCACATAGATGGTTAGGCGACCCATTGGATGTTTATTTTTCAGTACTTTTTTGGCATGCTTCTATGTATCTTGTTACGTCCCTCTGAGGACCTGGTCTCTTTCCAGGTGTAGACGATCATGACCATTTGCAGGAGCACGGATCAGGACTTGCTACTTCGTTCTCTTCGATGAGATCTTCCCTTCGAGCTTCTCTAATCATTAGCTGATGTACTTATTTTGTTTCTCTCATATTCTGGTTTGGTAGTGGATTTGTCTCCACCAAACTACTTGTTCTTATCAAGCACCTTATACTTGATTTAGTTATATAGTTGACTGATTATTCATTTATATTTGATTCTGTGGATGAGATTTAGTTATGCCCTGTGACTTGTGATAATTATATACCACTTGTGAATTATTGTTCATAATACAGCGTACGTATGTGTTATGGTTTCCATATATTGGAGTTGTCATATACATACGGCTGACATGCTTACGTATTCCTAGTCCTACGTATTTTGGGACTGGGGCGTGACAAGAACACAACCCAAACCTTTTCCCGATACATCATTATAAATAGTGAGACCTCCAGACCCTGATGGCAACGTCCAAATAGGAGCATACGTCAACCTTTTCTTCAATTCCTCAAAAACAACCTGACAATCCTCCGTCCAAACAAACTCTACATCCTTCTTGGTGAGTCTGGTCATCGGCTCGACAATCCTCAAAAAATCTTGCACAAACTTCCTGTAGTAGCCTGCCAATCCCAAGAAACTCCATATCTCTGCTAGTGAACTTGGGGTCCTCCAAGACTCCACTGCTGCGATCTTCTTCGGATCCACTGAAATACCATCACCAGTCACAACATGCTCCAAGAACTCCACCTTGTCCAAGAAGAACTCACACTTGGACAGTTTCCCATACAGCTTCTGTCACGCCCTAGTCCCAAAATACGTAGGATCAGGAATACGTAAGCATGTCAGTCGTATGTATATGGCAACTCCAATATATGGATACCATAATACACACGTACGCTGTAATATGAATGTTAACTCACATGTGGTATATATATTGTCACAAGTCACAGGGCATAACTAGATCTCATCCACAGAATTAAATAACCAATCAACTATATAACTGAATCAAGTATAAAATACTTGATAAGAACAAGTAGTTGGGTGGAGACAAATCCACTACCAACTAGAGTATAAGAGAAACCACATAAGTACATCTAATGAACAATGAGACTCGAAGAGAAGACCTCCTCGAAAGAGAGATAAGTAGCAAGTCTTGATCCGTGCTCCTGTGAATAGTCAAGATCGTCTACACCTGGAAAGGGACCAGGTCCTCAGAGGGACGTAACAAGATACATAGAAGCATGCCAATTGAATACAGTAAACATGCATAATAGACAGAAAATATATAAGTACGCTGTACTAGACAATATATATGAAATGCATAATAAGGACAACCTTTTCAACGTATGGGTAGGTGTAGGATACTCTATCTATCTCACAACTCACACACACGTCCATGAACATCATCAGCCGTCATACCGCGAGGGTAGCAACCATCGTGACACCATCAGCCGACATACAGCGAGGGTAGCGACCATCGCGACACAACTCCCGTAGTGAGTGCTAGTTACTACGGTTTACCAGAGTGGGTAGCCCATACGCCTACTGATTGTCCTTCCCTCCCATGATACTATGTGTCAAGTGTGTGTCAACATATATATAGTATATAATTATGACTGAAAAAAATGCATATATAATAAATATATAAAAATATGATAAGCATGTAAAAGTACTGTAAGCAATTTGGCAAGGTATCTTGCTTGGTCTGAAAAGGGATGAAGTCGCAACTCAAGGCGTCGTCCGATCTACCCGTCACATAAATTAAACAAGTGAGGTTACAAAAATGGGTGAATAGGTTCCTCCATTTTAATATATTTTAATTATGAATAAAATAATCTAAAATAGTATTTTAATCTTATTATAATATGATTTTATTGCTAAACCCTAATTTTGGTCCAAAAAAAGTCAACTTTACGGATTTATAATCCGTGGCACGCAAATCGAGACAATCCGTTGTCTAAAAAGTCAACTGACTCAAATCCTTGATTTGTGTGTAGAATTCTATAGATTTCAGTGCTACATGAATAACGGAATCGACGGTTTCATAAAATCATAAGTCGGTAAAGAGTTATGTCCATAAGGGCGCACAGATGACAATTTTTGGTGGTTTCCTATTTACCTCTATGTTGCACGAATTTTAAAGTAAATTAAACTTACATGTTAAATTCTGAAAATATTATTTTATATAAGTTCATCATGTCAACTTTCCGAAACTTTAAACGGTTCATAATTCTGAATTCGCGATCTCCCGAAATCTCAAAAATACGGAAACGTGTCTGATTTTGGACAACTGGCACTTTTAGAATTTTCTGGAAAAATAGGTTTGTAAATTATTAAAATAATTTATATATTAAGAAAACTAACCTTGATATAGTTCTAGCAAAAAAAATTAGAGCACGTTTGGAGTCCGGAGCTAGGAGATATCGTCTTTTTAAGTAGTCATAACTACTAGAAAATGAGCCTGAATTTATGACAAATTTTGACTGTTTTTGGACGAAAAAGAGAGGAGTTTGGGGAAGAAAATTTTGAAAGATAATCTATTCCATAAGTCTAATAGGTATTTATAATTATGGAGACTACTTAATTGAATACGACTAGGATTTGCTAATTTGGATATGATTATGATGAGTTTAAATAAGGATAGGATATGCATGAAGTTGCTTTCCTAGTAGGCTCAGGATTTGAATTAATTTAAAATAGAGTTTGAGTTCATCTCAATAATTTATAATCTTAAATAGAATTAAAGATAATACAAATAATTTATATATAATCTTATTAATATCTATTAACACTAAATTAGCATTTATCTAATATTAAGACTATATATAACTAAATAAATCCTAAATAATTTCAAAAATCCAAATAATTTTTTTAAAATTCTAAATAAATTACAGAAAAATATAATTAAATATTTTAACCTAAAATAAATATTTGGTAGGAACAACATGCAAGTATGGTCTCATAGTAAATCTTGGAAGTCCTAGAAATTTACGTTCTCTATATTTTAATTAGCTAAAAATTCTAGAAAAATCTCCAAAAATCTAAAATAGCCTAAAAATGATTCTAAATAAATATTTACATAAGTAAATATACTAAGAAATTTATTTTCTAATTAACTAAGAGAATACTCTAAAGTAATTCAATATTTAAAATAATTTATAATAAATATAATAATATAAAATACACACAAAATACCTATTTTGGGTGAGGGGGTTTACAATCTACCCAACTTACAAAAATTTCGTCCTCGAAATTAAAAATACGGAATGATTTGTTAAATCTTTCACATTCGCATCTAAGGCAAGTCAACCGCAATCTTCTCAAAAATTTAAATGACAAAATCTATTCAAATCCGTCACAATCTCTTCAAAATTAAAATAACAACTGTTTAAATCAAAATTTAACCTATCATAATCTCTTCTAGATTTTTAAATAATTAACATCCAAATTTAATTCAAATCTATATGATATCTTGAAGATTTAAATAACCCACATCAAAATTTACATCACGATTTTCAACTATCATAATCTCCTATAAATTTTAAACAATTCTAATCAAATCTTATTCTTATATTTCAACTTAAGAATTTTGTACTCTTTAAATTTTAAATTCAATTTCTATTATCAACATTTCAAATAGGTGATCCAACAATCAAAATTTAACTTTTAATTCAAATCATCAAATTAAAAAAAATTTGAATTCAACCCATCAATGTTCATGTTTAGAGTTCTATATTTTTTTTTCCTCAAGATTTAAATTGTTAATTCAATCTTCAATATTCAAATTTTAAATCATGTGCTCAAATTATAAATATATGGTCTGCAATATCAAAATTTTAAAATTTATTCTAGAAGGCATTCTTATCTTTAAAGTTAAATCATCACCATCTAAATCATTCTTCTAAAAATTCTCAAAATTAAAATGACTTAAATCTCTCAATCTAATCTTACTTGATCACAATCTAAAAAATTTACCTCAAGTTGACAATGCAACTTCTACCCAACTTAGAATTTACCAATCTATCACATAGGCTATACATTTAAGAAAAACGTCCTCAAATTATTTAATCGTGTTATTCAATCCACAAAATATCTCATATATTTTATGTCCTTAATTACAAAATATAGTCACCAAGTAATGTGATTGGCCTATGGGGTATATCTAGTACTATCCGTATATCAAACTTATACCAAGCACGAGCATTCGTCTTTCCGAAATAGGGAAAGACGAAAAATAATGATAAAGAATTCAAGGAGGAGGTGATAGAATACAATTACGGGGTTCAAGGCGATTAAAGAATTCCAAAAGAGAGTTGTCAGGGCAGTTGTGGATTAAAATCTTATTTTGGTAAATTCCTATTTGCATGCTCATATCAGTACAGTTATGTAACCGATAAGATATGCTCGGACATGTCTAAAGGGCAAGTATATTCGTCTAACATGCTGAGTCAACTATATCTCAATCCACGTAAAGTAGTCATACGAAGAGCGAACCAAGTGCATTAAGGTTGATCAGACCGCAATACACTGATTCTGATTTAGACAATGTATTAGTAGGCGTCCCCAATAACACATATGTCATGAATAAGCTCGATAAAAGAATAAGCTTGCAAAACTAGGCTATAAAATAGCAGCATAAGTGGAGGTAGTCCAAAAAATATAAGTACGCTGGATTATGATAGAGGAAGGTACATAATCATTTAAGTTCACCAAGAAGATCGGTGTTGTGCCTCTACAGTTGTCATATTAACTTCTTGTCTAAGTCTATAGTCGACCAAATGGGGGTATGGGCCTCTAAGTTCTACAGTCTGGGTAAACACTATCTTCTTATGCAAGCCTATAGTTGGTGTCATTCAATTACACTTCATTAATGGGTCAAAAGGACTATGTGATATTAGGTTATGAGGCATACTACCCAACTTACAAAAATTTAACTAATAGTGTTGTTGAACAATAGAGTGTATATACCTAGTACAAGTCATCTTCCTAACCCCTATCAAGCACGAAAGAAAAGATAAGATTAACGTTGTGAAAGGATCAAGCAAGATGCAATACAAGCAATCAAATAAGAATGCGAAATAAAATCAAGGAAGGTGATTAAATAAGTTGATGAGATCCTATATTCTAATCCTATGCGCAGGCTTGCTCGGTACAGTAACATAACCGAGACAATATGCTCTCGACCTGCATGGGCCACCACAAAAATATGTCATGCCCCAGTCCCAAAATACGTAGGACCAGGAATACGTAAGCATGCCAGCCGTATGTATATGGCAACTCCAATATATAGATACCATAATACACACGTACGCTGTAATATGAATGTTAACTCACATGTGGTATATATATTGTCACAAGTCACAGGGCATAACTAGATCTCATCCACAGAATTAAATAACTAATCAACTATATAACTGAATCAAGTATAAAATGCTTGATAAGAACAAGTAGTTGGGTGGAGACAAATCCACTAACAACTAGAATATAAGAGAAATCACATAAGTACATCTAATGAACAATAAGACTCGAAGAGAAGACCTCCTCGAAAGAGAGATAAGTAGCAAGTCCTGATCCGTGCTCCTGTGAATAGTCAAAATCGTCTACACCTGGAAAGAGACCAGGTCCTCAGAGGGACGTAATAAGATACATAGAAGCATGCCAATTGAATACAGTAAACATGCATAATAGACAGAAAATATATAAGTACGTTGTACTAGACAATCTATATAAAATGCATAATAAGGACAACCTTTTCAACGTATGGGTAGGTGTAGGATACTCTATCTATCTCACAACTCATACACACGTCCATGAACATCATCAGCCGTCACACCGCGAGGGTAGCGACCATCGTGACACCATCAGCAGACATACCGCGAGGGTAGCGACCATCGTGACACAACTTCCATAGTGCGTGCAAGTTACTACGGTTTACCAGAGTGGATAACCCATACGCCTACTGATTGTCCTTCCCTCCCATGATACTATGTGTCAAGTGTGTGTCAACATATATATAGTATATAATTATGACTGAAAGAAAACACATATATAATGAATATATAAAAATATGATAAGCATGCAAAAGTACTGTAAGCAATTTGGCAAGGTATCTTGCTTGGTCTGAAAATGGATGAAGTCGCAACTCAAGGCGTCGTCCGATCTACCTGTCACATAAATTAAACAAGTTAGGTTACAAAAGTGGGTGAATAGGTTCCTCCATTTTAATCTATTTTAATTATGAATAAAATAACCTAAAATAGTATTTTAATCTTATTATAATCTGATTTTATTGTTAAACCCTAATTTTGGTCCAAAGAAAGTCAATTACGGATTTATGATCCGTAGCACGCAAATCGAGACAATATGTTGACCAAAAAGTCAACCGACTCAAATCTTTGATTTGTGTGTAGAATTCTATAGATTTCAGTGCTACATGAATATCAAAATTAACGGTTTTATAAAATCACAAGTCGGTAAAGAGTTATGTCCACAAGGGCACACAGATGACAATTTTTGGTGGTTTCCTATTTACCTCTACGTTGCACGAATTTTATAGTAAATTAAACTTACATGTTAAATTCTGAAAATATTATTTTATATAAGTTTATCATGTCAATTTTTCGAAACTTCAAACGGTTCGTAATTCCGAATTCGGGATCTCCCGAAATCTTAAAAATACTGAAATACGTCTGATTTCAGATAGCTGGCACTTTTAGAATTTTTTAGAAAAATAGGTTTATAAATTATTAAAATAATTTTATATTCATAAAAATAACCTTGATATAGTTCTAACAAAAAAAATTGGAGCACGTTTGGAGACCGGAGCTAGGAGATATCGTCTTTTTAAGTCGTCATAACTACTAGAAAATGAGCCTGAATTTATGATGAATTTTGACTGTTTTTGGACGAAAAAGAGAGGAGTTTGGGGAAAAAAATTGAAAGATAGTCTATTCCATAAATCTAATAGGTATTTATAATTGTGGAGACTATTTAATTGAATACGACTAGGATTTGCTAATTTGGATATGATTATGATGAGTTTAAATAAGGATAGGATATGCATGAAGTTGCTTTCCTAGTAGGCTCAGGATTTGAATTAATTTAAAATAGAGTTTGTGTTTATCTCAATAATTTATAATCTTAAATAGAATTAAAGATAATACAAATAATTTATATATAACCTTATTAATATCTATTAACACTAAATTAGCATCTATCTAATATTAAGACTATATATAACCAAATAAATCCTAAATAATTTCAAAAATATAAATAAATTTCTTAAAATTCTAAATAAATTATAGAAAAATATAATTAAATATTTTAACCTAAAATAAATATTTGGTAGGAACAACATGCAAGTATGGTCATATAGTAAATCATGAAAGTCCTAAAAATTTACGTTCCCTATGTTTTAATTAGCTAAAAATTCTAAAAAAATCTCCAAAAATCTAAAATATCCTAAAAATAATTCTAAATAAATATTTACATAATTAAATATACTAAGAAATTTATTTTTTAATTAACTAAGAGAATACTCTGAAGTAATTCAATATTTAAAATAATCTATAATAAATATAATAATATAAAATACACACAAAATACCTATTTTGGGTGAGGGGTTTATAGCTTCTCCTTCCTCAGCACATCCAACACAATCCGCAAATGCTCCTCATGCTCCTCCGGTGTCTTCGAATATATGAGTACGTCATCGATGAACACCACCACGAACTTGTCAAGATACAGATGGAACACCTTGTTCATCAAATTCATAAATATCGCCGGGGCATTAGTCAACCCAAACGACATCACCATAAACTCATACTGACCATACCGAGTTCTAAAAGCAGTCTTCGGTATGTCCTCCGGCTTTACTTTTACCTGGTGGTAGCCTGATCTCAAGTCTATCTTAGAAAATACCTTGGCACCACTCAATTGATCGAACAAGTCATCAATCCATGGCAAAGGATATTTATTCTTGATAGTGAGATTATTCAATATCCTGTAATTAATGCACATGCACACTGATCCATCCTTCTTCGGTACAAACAATACCAGGGCTCCCCACGGTAAAGAACTCGATATGATAAACCCTTTATCCTGTAATTCGTCCACCTGCTTCTTTAGCTCGACCAGCTCGCTGTTGTTTACTTTATAGACATGCTGCAAAATTAGTTCTGCACCTGGCACCAAGTCTATAGAGAATTCAACATCTCGATCTGGCGGCAATCCTGGCAATTCCTCAGAAAACACATCCAAGAACTCTGCTATCAACGGATACAGCAACTCCTTGTCTTCCACCATAGCTCCATAAATAATGCCTTCTCCCTGCTCTGCAGTTCCTCTAGCAAACTCGAACTCTGGCTCTCTTGGCAGACCAAACAAAACTCTACCTCCTCTATAATCTATACTAGCACGGTGCCTACTCAACCAATCCATCCCGAGTACAATATCGTAGCTCAGAAGTGGCATTACAAGTAGGCACGCACTCAGCTCCCAGTCTCCCAGAGTAACTCTTTGATCCTTGCAAATATCATTAACCAGGATAATGCCTCCCCCGATCATGATCTTGCAAGTCCTAAGCAAAGACCCAGCTACCAAACCATGCTTCAGAGCAAAATAAATAGATACAAAACTATGGGAAGCACCACTATCAAACAAATTTAAAGCTGGAATAGAATTAAGAAGAACAGAACCTGTGATGACATCTCCGGTGGGCTCGTCCTCCTAGACGGTTATAGCAAACGCTCGTCCCTGACGTGCACCTCCCTGATGCTGATGCTGGACATAACGCTGCTGCTGGGTCGGAAGCGACGGTCTCCTCGGCTGTACTGCAGGTAGTCTTGCCTGTGTCCTTGGAGCTGGAGCTGCTCCCTGAACTGCACGACGAGGATTGGAAGGACACTCCCTCAGTTGATGCCCTTCGGTACCATAATACAAACAAACTCCCAGCCTCCTCCTGTAAACTTCCTAGATGTGGCCGGGCTTCTTGCAGTAGTGGAAGGAAGCTTGTTGTAACTGTCTCTGCTGCTGTAGTGCCTGGTGAAACGGTGCCCTAGCTGGAGTCTGGTGCTGCTGAGGCTGCTAAAAAGGCCTGGACTGGAAATAAGAACGTTTGGCAGATACTGCACTGCTGTTGGCCCCCAGAAAAGAATCACGATCTCCCTTGGGCTTCAAACCCAACTCCCGCTCAACCTTGCGTGCCTCCGCAAGTATCTCCGAGTATGTCTCATAAAAAGATGGAATGAGGATCTTCACTTCCCAGTTTAGACCCTCGCGAAAATGAATAGCCCGAACCTCCGGCTCTCTCACCAAATACTCTGCAAATTGGCTCAGCCTACCGAACTCCGCAGCGTATTCCTCCACAGACATGCTCCCCTGAATGAGACTCTCAAACTGCCTTCCCAAGTCTAACCTGTCTGCCCGAGAGAAGAACTTCTTCTTGAAGAGGTCCTTGAACACCTCCTAAGACTGTCCTGCATCAACAAGAATCGACTCATTCCTGAACCAAGTACGGGCGACGTCGAACTATTGAAGTCCTACCGCCTCAACCTTCAGATCCTCAGAAAGATGGGACACCCTCATAAGACTCTCAATGTCCTCGAGCCAATCATCAGCATAGACGATGCCCTCCGTCCCCTTGAAGACCCTAGGATCCAGCTTCTTGAAGTCCTGAATGTTGCCTGGCCGAAGCTGAGCAACATGAGGAGCAACCTGCTACTGGACCGGAACTTCTCTCTCTACTACGGCACGAGCAAGCTGATGAGCACTCTCGATGACCTGCCGCAAGACGTCGGTCTGTCTCTGGTGTGCCTCAGACTGAGCCCTCTGCGCCTTCAATATCTCACAAAACAGTGAGTACATCTGTGTCGCATCTGCTGACATGGAAGGTGGAGGTGGAAGTCCCTCAGATACAGCTGGCACAGTCCTCTGAGTAGGTGGTGGACCTCCGAAAGTAGCTGACACTCCAATTACCGGAGAAGTGACTGGTGCAAGCCCTCGGGATGTCGTAGACCTCTCAGAAGCTGCTCTCCCCTGCTGCGATCTAGTCTTAGGCGGCATCCTGAGATAAAGCGAAAGAAAGAATCAATATGGCATATGATGTAAGACACTCAAGAAAAGGATAGTTTAAAGATCAAATATCAATATCAAGCAAGAATAGTTGAATGAATCAAAAGAATTTTTCCTAGATGTGATTGAGTATTCTCAGCCTATAGCCTATATCCTATATTCTGAAACAGGCTCGTAATAGCACTCAGTTCAGAGCACCACTACGAATCGCACTAATTGCGATCTCGAAGACCTGCATGTGTAAAACCCCATATTTTTAAATATTATATTTAATTAATTAATTATTGAATTTATCTATATTATTTTGTAGTTAATTAGAAAATATATATTATTGATTTAATTACCTAGATAATTAATCATTTAGAAATTTTGCACAATACTATTATTATAATTTTTGGGATCCTTGTGGAAGAGTAATAGATTTTTAGAATTTAATTTTGGGGTACAAATGTATTTTTCTATTTTTTATACCTTAAATATATAGGTAATAATATATAGTTATTAAATAATAGTAATAATAATAATAATAATAAGTGTTAGTTATAATAAAAGAGTAATAATAATATTAGTAATAATAATAATAATGATAGTTATAATAATAATAATGGTATTAATAGTAATAATAATATTAATGTTGAAGAAAAGAAAAATAAATAGCTAATAAAAGGAAAAAAATGAAATAGAAAAGAACATAAAAGAGAAGAAATTAAAACCTTAATCCTAATTAGTCCCTTAAACAAACTCCCTTAACTAAACTAACCCAAACCTAATAACCACTAAACCCCTAATCATCCCAACCCCAGCCCATAAACCCGCCAGCAAGCGGATTCCAACCCCCCCTCCCCCGCGCGCGACCCAGGCTGCCATCCCCACCCCCGCTTCCTTCCATCATTCTCTCTATATATATGTTATAACCTAGTAACCCTAACCCTAACCTAAATATCTGACCGTCGACCTCCGACCTCCGCGCCGGCGATCGCCGCAGCCCACCGGCCGTCCGCGCGACCGTACGGACACCGCACAAGCGACCGTAACAGGAGTTGACAGCGATGACCCCTCCTTCTCACGCTGTTTTCTGCCTCGTCGCTCGACCAAATTCAGATCTGTCTTCGTTGGTATGATCACCACATATCCCTCTCTAAATTTCGTTAATTAGTTTCCATCGAGCAGCGTTACTAACTAGGTAGAAATTGACGCCAAGTTTAGAAAAAACCATGTTTTTGTACTGCAGAAAACTGCCCCATCGACCTATATTTCGAGGCCGATATCTTCCAACGTAGACATCCAATTCAAGATCTACCTTTTTTTGTGTAAAGTCCATATAACCGAGATCATTCCCTGTTAATTAGTTTATTTTATTATGTGTTAGAATCAGAGATAACTTAGGTTGAAAATCCATAAAAACTTATTTTTGAAACACAAAAATTTGTGATACGGAGCGCCCCCCGCCAAACGGGACCGCCTCGTCGCGTACCAATTGCACCGAAAGGCGCGTATGGGATGCCCTGACGTGTGGGCTTTCACGAAAAGTGATTTGGATGTGTGTGCTCGTCAGAATCACCCCGTTCCGTAAAAAGGCCCCGTACCGCAACTTTTGTAAAATACCGCACCATTTAGTGTACGCTCGTCAGAATACGACAAAACTTGCCCCATTGGATTTGTGGTATCATGCTGGTCCTGTGACCCAAGTTTCACGTGATTCTGAGACAATTGACCAAGCCGCCTAATTGCGGGTCACACGGTTGACTTTTTGGGTAAATTTGTGTTCGGCTCACCGGAATCCAAAATTGGACGTACCGTTGAGTCCGTATTGACTTTTAGAATTTGTTTGACCTATAATTTGTCCCATTTAGAGACCTTTACCTCTGGCACACATTTCGGTGCAAAGTGATCCACATGTGGACCCGCTTTGACCCAAAATTATCGTTTTGCCCCTGTATCCAAATTGGATGAAAGGGTAGTATTTTCTAGCTATATCGCTTATTCTGGAAACGTTGGTGATATTTATTTCAGCATCCGGAGATGTTCATTCTGATGCCATAGTTCTGATCCATTGTGCCTGACGTCTGGACGTTTATACTTTGCAGCTTTCTTGCTAGACAAGTATACCTTGCCAAATTGCTTACAGTACTTAGCATACTTATTATATTTTTATATATTCATTGCATGTGTGTTTTTTTCCGTCATAATTATATACTATATATATGTTGACACACACTTGACACATAGTATCATGGGAGGGGAGGATAATCAGTAGGCGTATAGGTTATATCCACTCTGGTAAACCGTAGTAACTAGCACGCACTACGGTAGTTGTGTCGCGCTGGTCACTACCCTCGAGGTATGTCGATTTCTGGTGTCGCGCTGGTCGCTACCCTTGAGGTATGTCGATTTCTGATGTTCCTGACGTGTGAGTTGTGAGATTAGATAGAGTAGCCTACCCATGCCCATACGTCGAAAAGTTGTCCTCATTATGCATTTCATAGAGATTGTCTAGTACAACGTACTTATATATTTTCTATCTATTATGTATGTTTTACTGTATTCAATTGGCATGCTTCTATGTATCTTGTTACGTTCCTCTGAGGACCTGGTCCCTTTCCAGGTGTAGACGATCATGACCATTCGCAGGAGCACGGATCAGGACTTGCTACTTATCCCTTTCGAGGAGGTCTTCTCTTCGAGTCTCATTATTCATTAGATGTTCTTATGTGGTTTTCCTTATATTCTAGTTTGGCAATGGATTTGTTTCCACCCGACTATCATTCTCTGATACTTCATATTGAGATTCAGTTATATAGTAGATTGGTTATTTATTTCTATTTGATTCTGTGGATGAGATTTAGTTATGCCCTGTGACTTGTGACAATATTTATACCACATGTGAGTTATTATTCATATTACAGCGTACGTGTGTATTATGGTATCTATATATTGGAGTTGTCATGTATATACGGCTGGCATGCTTACGTATTCCTAGTCCTACGTATTTTGGGACTGGGGCGTGACATGTTTTTGTGGTGGCCCATGCAGGTCGAGAACATATTGTCTCGGTTACGTTACTATACCGAGCAAGCCTGCGCATAGGATTAGAGTATAGGATCTCATCAACTTATTTAATCACATTCCTTGATTTTATTTCGCATTCTTATTTGATTGCTTGCCTTGCATCTTGTTTGATCCTTTCGCAACGTTAATCTTATCTTTTCTTTCGTGCTTGATAGGGGTTAGGAAGATGACGTGTACTAGGTATATATACTCTATTGTTCAATAATACTATTAGTTAAATTATTGTAAGTTGGGTAGTATGTCTCATAACCTAGTATCACATAGTCCTTTTGACCCATTAAGGAAGTAAAATTGAATGCCACCAACTATATGCTAGCATAAGACAATAGTGTTTATCCAGATTGTAGAACTTAGAGGCCCATACCCCCATTTGGTTGAATTTAGACTTAGACAAGAAATTAGTATGGCAACTATAGAGGCACAACACCGGTCTTCTTGGTGAACTTAAATTATTTTGTACCTTCCTTCATCATCATCCAACGTACTTATATTTTCTAGACTACCATGACTTATGCTGCTATTTTATAGCCTAGTTTTGCAAGCTTATTCTTTTATCGAGCTTGTTCATGAGATATGTGTTATTGGGGACGCCTACTAATACATCGTCTAAATCAGAATCAGTGTATTATGGTCTGATCAACCTTAGTGCGCTTGGTTCGCTCTTCGCATAACTACTTTACGTGGATTGAGATATAGTTGACTCAACTTGTTAGACGAATATACTTGCCCTCTAGACAAGTCAGAGCATATCATATCAGGTACATAACTGTTCTGATATGAACATGAGAATAGAAATTTACCAAATAGGATTTTAATCCACAACTGCCTCGACAACTCCCTTTTGAATTCTTTAAACGCCTTGAACCCCATACTTGTATTCTATCACCTCCTCCTTGAATTCTTTATTATTGTTCTCCGTCTTTTCCTGTTTCGGAAAGGCGAACGCTCGTGCTTAGTATAAGTTGATACACAGAGAGTACTAGATATACCCCATAAGCCAATCGTATTACTTGGTGACTATTTTCATAATTAAGGGCATATCATAGATGATATATTTGGTGTTAAATTTTTTTTGAGGATATGTTGATATTTTAACTAGATGGCATATCCGCAATGCTAATGGATGACAAGCGTAGCAGTAGTAGTATTCTCCTTCCTATCACCATCCCGTCCCCATTGGTTGCTAACCTTCTCTTCCATATCCATTCCTTATTCCATGCTAAATTCTTCCTATCGTAGTTTCATCTTTTCGTGCCATCATAAATTGTTGATTTACTTCAACCTCACCCTTATTTTGTTAGTTAAAAATATAATCGGGTTAGTAATGATTAATAACTAAAAGATGAGTTCATAATAATAACCCTTGTGTATATGCACTATAACAATATCTGTATTCTCTTACTATTTTTAAAACCTTAAGTAGTATCCTTTAGTCTAACAGGAAATTAGTTGGATTGTTGAAATAGTTCATACTTCAAATAGTTTTATAAAGTTAGTCAAGACCTTAACTGTTGCCCTAAAACTTAGACTAAGCTTAGGAAAGAGTTGAAGGCACTTGTTACGAACTGATGACTATGGCAAATCGCTGGCGAAGTAGCGACAGCTGCAGCTAGACCATTATAGTAGAGTAGTCAAAGTATTTGCAGACATACTGGTCAGGTGGCATGGCAGTATTAGACTACGATACTTGACGGTTACAAAAAAAAATCATGGTTATGAGATTCCAGACAAGTATCCCAAAATTCTCGACCCAATGAATAAATTCGTCTTACAACCTAGACAATAGCCTCACGAGACTTTGACTACTAGTAGAATTCTTGTAAGTTTGGTAGTGTAGACGAGTTAGAGGATAATAGAATAGTGTATGAATAATAAATAAGAAGGTGTTAGAATGACTGACTATGACTTTTAGGAAGCACTGCTAGACAGCAACGAAGTGTAATAGCTATAGTCATTTATTATGAATATGTGTTAGTATCAATTTCGAGGACGAATTTTTTGTAAGTTAGGTAGAATATAAAACCCCATATTTTTAAATATTATATTTAATTAATTAATTATTGAATTTATCTATATTATTTCGTAGTTAATTAAAAAATATATATTATTGATTTAATTACCTAGATAATTAATTATTTAGAAATTTTGCACAATACTATTATTATAATTTTTGGGATCCTTGTGGAAGAGATAGATTTTTAGAATTTAATTTCGGGGTACAAATATATTTTTCTGTTTTTTATACCTTAAATATATAGGTAAATAATATATAGTTATTAAATAATAATAATAATAATAATAATAATAATAATAATAATAATAATAATAAGTGTTAGTTATAATAAAAGAGTAATAATAATATAGTAATAATAATAATGATAGTTATAATAATAATAATGGTATTAATAGTAATAATAATACTAATGTTAAAGAAAAGAAAAATAAATAGCTAATAAAAGGAAAAAAAGAAATAGAAAAGAAAAGAAAAGAAATTAAAACCTTAATCCTAATTAGTCCCTTAAACAAACTCCCTTAACTAAACTAACCCAGACCTAATAACCACTAAACCCCTAATCATCCCAATCCAAGCCCATAAACCCGCCAGCAAGCGGATTCCCCCCCCCCACGCGCGGCCCAGGCTGCCATCCCCACCCCGCTTCCTTCCATCCTTCTCTCTATATATATGTTATAACCTAGTAGCCCTAACCCTAACCTAAACATCTGACCGCCGACCTCCGACCTCCGACCTCCGCGCCGGCGATCGCCGCAGCCCACTGGCCGTCCGCGCGACCGCACGGACACCGCGCAAGCGACCGCAACAGGAGTTGACAGCGACGACCCCTCCTTCACACGCTATTTTTCGCCTTATCGCTCTACCAAATTCAGATCCGTCTTTGCCGGTATAATCACCACATATCCCTCTCTAAATTCCGTTAATTAGTTTCCTTCGAGCAGCGTTACTAACTAGGTAGAAATCGACGTCAAGTTTAGGAAAAACCATATTTTTGTACTGCAGAAAACTGCCCCATCGACCTATGTTTCGAGGCCGATATCTTCCAACATAGACATCCAATTCGAGATCTACCTTTTTTTGTATAAATTCCATATAACCGAGATCATTCCCTGTTAATTAGTTTATTTTATTATGTGTTAGAATCAGAGACAACTTAGGTTGAAAATCCATAAAAACTTATTTTTGAAACAAAAAATTTGTGATACGGAGTGCGTCCCGCCAAACGGGACCGCCTCATCGTGTACCAATTGTACCAAAATGTGCGTATGGTATGCCCTGACGTGTGGGCTTTCGCAAAAAGTGATTTGGACGTGTGTGCGCGTCAGAATCATCCCGTATCCGTAAAAAGGTCCCGTATCGCGACTTTTGCAAAATACCGCACCATTTAGAGTACGCTCGTTAGAATGCGACGAAACTTGCGCCATTGGATTCGTGGTATCACGCTGGTCCTGTGACCCAAGTTTCACATAATTCTGAGATAGTTGACCAAGATGCCTAATTGCGGGTCCCACGATTGACTTTTTGGGCGAATTTGTGTTCGGCTCACCGGAATCCAAAATTGGATGTACCGTTGAGTCCGTATTGACTTTTAGAATTTGTTTGACCTATAATTTATCCCATTTAGAGACCTTTACCTCTGGCACATATTTCGGTGCAAAATAGCCCACATGTGGACCCGTTTTGACCCAAAATTACCGTTTTGTCCCTGTGTCCAAATTGGACGAAAGGGTAGTATTTTCTAGCTATCTCGCTTATTCTGAGAACGTTGGTGATATTTATTTCAGCATCCGGAGACGTTCATTATGATGTCATAGTTCTGATCCATTGTGCCTAACGTTTGGACGTTTATACTTTGCAGCTTTCTTGCCAGGCAAGTATACCTTGCCAAATTGCTTACAGTACTTAGCATGCTTATTATATTTTTATATATTCATTGCATGTGTGTTTTCTTTCCGTCATAATTATATACTATATATATATTGACACACACTTGACACATAGTATCATGGGAGGGGAGGACAATCAGTAGGCGTATGGGCTATATCTACTCTGGTAAACCGTAGTAACTAGCACGCACTACGGTAGTTGTGTCGCGCTGGTCGCTACCCTCGAGGTATGTCGATTTTTGGTGTCGCGCTGGTCGCTACCCTTGAGGTATATCGATTTCTGATGTTCCTGACGTGTGTGTGAGTTGTGAGATTAGATAGAGTAGCCTACCCATGTCCATACGTCGAAAAGTTGTCCTTATTATGTATTTCATATAGATTGTCTAGTACAGCGTACGTATATATTTTCTATCTATATGCATGTTTTACTGTATTCAATTGGCATGCTTCTATGTATCTTGTTACGTTCCTCTGAGGACCTGGTCCCTTTCCAGGTGTAGACGATCCGCAGGAGCACGGATCATGACTTGCTACTTATCTCTTTCGAGGAGGTCTTCTCTTCGAGTCTCATTGTTCATTAGATGTTCTTATGTGGTTTTCCTTATATTCTAGTTTGGCAGTGGATTTGTTTCCACCCGACTATCATTCTCTGATACTTCATATTGAGATTTAGTTATATAGTAGATTGGTTATATATTTCTATTTGATTCTGTGGATGAGATTTAGTTATGTCCTGTGACTTGTGACAATATTTATACCACATGTGAGTTATTATTCATATTACAGCGTACGTGTGTATTATGGTATCCATATATTGGAGTTGCCATGTATATACAGCTGGCATGCTTACGTATTCCTAGTACTACGTATTTTAGTATTGGGGCGTGACATCATGGGCCACCACTAAAAACGTGTCACGACCTGCACCCGATGTAAGGATACAAGTCGAAAAAATGCCCTGCCTACGCCACAGAATCGACGGTAGAATACTGTTTGGATAATCTATCTAACATTATAATGAGCCAGCAACAAAATCAATATACTCAATCACATAGATCTAAGATGGAAATGAGCACGAATATGATAAAGAATAGAATAGTCACAATACACTCATGAGTCAAATAATAACATCAATGAGTCTGAAAAAATAGTAAACAATAAGCTGGAGACAAATCCAGTACAAGAGAATACTAAGAAGCTACAAGTCCCGGGTCATCTGTCTCAGTCGGGATGAGTCCCTCCTGAGCTAGGGTCTCTGACTCTAAGCCCACAACATCCTGAGGCCCATAATGTGTAGGGTACCACTCCTCAGTGTCATCTGGGAAAAATATATCCAGTCAGGAAAGGAGCATAGTACATCTCTAACAGCAGTTCTAATCAATGATATAAACTATGTAACCGTAAATATATGTGAATATACAAGATGCAATAATAGATACAAGAGGTATACAATAAAGAAAATACTGGAAATAAATACAAGAATGAACAATATGGCAATGAAAAATAATACTAATGACTAAGTGAATGGGTACCAGCTTTAACATGTGTTCGGCTTGGGAACTTGATACAAGATATATGGCCTGGCTAATCATACGTGCGGTATATGATTAACACTATTCAATAAACAAGACTTGATACAAGGAGGGTAAGATCACATATCTACACTACATACTCCCCAATCCTGACTGGTATAGTGGATCCAACTATGGTACGCTATGGCACAAAATTCTCTAAGAAGATAGCGACTCTTTCCGAGAATCAATGTCTGTACATGTACAAGAAGAACAATAAAACAAGGCTTGCACAAGATACACCATATATACAAGGAATAACATCTCATGACGAGATCCGGATATACCAATCCGTGTAACCATCGTGTCAAGAAATCATGGATATCTATACTAGATACAATGAACATAGAGGATATCATAAATAAGAAACTATCAGAGAATGTACTCACCTGAAGTCCGGTGAATAGTCTCACAGATGCCTGATATGGTGCCTCGAAGACCTAGATATGGAATATAATATCAATACAAGGTTTCGGAATTAAAACAAGTTAAACTAGTCAACTTCTAGGTCAAAGAGCCATTTATAAGTCAAAAAAGTCAAACTAGGTCAACTCTAAGTCAAACTCGGTCAAACTTGGTCAAACTACCTATTTCTAGGTTGCATGAGTCTATCTCAATGATATTGGGTTCATACACTTATGAACTAGGCCAAACAAGCTAGATCTAGGATACTAAGATACCGTATCTTAGGATACGCAAACAAAAGATAGAAAATAATATATATATATATACATATCCAAACAATATTAAATATATTAATCCTAATTACAATTACTAAATGAATACCTTGGTTTTAAACTAACTCGATATCGCACTACTAAACCCCCATCTTGATACCCAAACCCAATACCTTGAGTATCCTCAATACCTTGGCATTTACCTTGGTATCTCAAGGTAAATGTGATTCTAATATATATAGTAGCTACCCAATCTAATAACTAACATATATATAGTTACTAACTAAGCTAGGTACTAATAATGAGATAGTTCAATAACTAGTTAACTAATCATAGTAACTAGCTTACTACTAAGAGCTAATCATTAATAATAACAAGTGTATCACTAACTATTACCCAAATCTAACTATTTCTAACTGTTAGATATACTAGTTACCATCTAATATACATTCAATACAAGGATACATATACTACATATACCAACTAACCTTACTTCCTTGCTAACTGCTACTGAACTTGCTGCTGCCCGCTGATGTAAACTGCTACTGTTGTTGCTGCTGCAAGCTGCTGCGGCTACTGCAGCTGCTTCTATAAGCCGCTGCTGCTGCTGTTGGAAACTGCTGCTGCTTCTTCTATAAGCTGCGGCTGCTGCTGCAACTGCTTCTACAAGCTGCGGTTGCTGCTGCTGAAAAATGCTCTCTGCCGAGCCTCATCCTCCCTCTAATGCACACACACACACAACAACACACATATATATATACACCAATATATATCAACTATATATATATATATATATATATATATATATATATATATATATATATATATATACTCATATATATATACTCATATATATATATATATATATATATATATATATATATATATATATATATATATACACCTATGTACTTTAGATATAGTATACCATTCATATATATACATAGCATCACATACACGTATACATATAATATAACATACAAGTTATATATAACATAACTTATTCAATTAGCTATTATATATAGAGAGGCATAACTACATATATATATAACACATAGGTATATATGATACACTAGCACATATAAATACATGTGTATACATAACAATATATATACATATATATATATATATATATATATATATATATATATATATATATATATATATATATATATATATATATATATATATCTACTACTATAGTTAAGAATAATATATATTAGATCTAGAAATAAAATGCAACAAACACGTGGAGTGCATCGCACCAGTATCACACTAGATCTATGATACGCTTGCGACACGAGTCCACCACATAACCAAACGTACCTCGAAAGACACGAGCAAGTCTAATATATTATTTATGAATAATACGAAGAGTCAAATATACATGTACGTGTCCGTGTCAAAATATGACATGCACAAAGTCCCGTATCGGAGGGAAAACCCCCAAATCAACACGTATCACCAATTTGTTGGGATACAACCTACACGTACCCAATTGTGGACACGATACTAGCCACAAACACATAAACACATGCCAAGTTGATCTATAGGACCAATTGACAAACACAACAAGTGTCAATCTCAGAATTCCCCCAAAATTGACACAAAAGCACCATAACTTCCTCAATAGGCCTCCTTTTTTATATGGGTTGATTTCTCATAGTTAATTCTCAGATTTAGAACCTAATTGAAGGAAGAAAAAATTGAATTATACCTATTGGGAGATGAATTCCCAATACAATCTCCAAATGTGATAAAATTGGCCTCCAACTTGTAGATCATTGCTCCTCTTTGTAGATCCTTGCTCTACTAGCCTCCAATGGTGATTTAGGAAGGAATTGGGATAAAATTTGGTAGAGAATTGATGTGGAAATGAGGGAATTTGGTTGAGGGAAATTCTAGATCTAGATTTGAAATAAAAAGAGGAAAGAGAAACTTTCCCTCCCTCTTTTAATAGGCCGGCCCCCCTTGCCCCTTCCTCAAGCTACTATGTAATATCCATTATACTCCTTGGGGCCTCTCATAAAGAAATAATTAAGGAGGAAAGGTTCTAGTCTAATGGTATAATTAAATTAATCATCCTCCTAATCAATGGGCTTCTAAATGGGCTCAATTCTAACAATTAATAAATATTGGTCCATGAGTCTAAACTAAACTAGTTAGGTCCACTAACACAAGTCTCAATCACTAATCTAACATCTAACAATAATTAAATAATATAATAAATAATTATACAACATGCACAATATTTAATTAACTATAAAATTACCAAAATACCCTTCCTAAAAAACGTGGTAGTGACAGTCGTCAATAGCGGAAGTATTGAATAACACAAGTATAGCAATACATCAAACTCTTTATTGATATTGAACAAGTGTTACAAGCGGCGCTTGGCCGAGATTACAATCCGCTCAAGCCTCTCTCTCTGAACAGTAAAAGCGTGTCAAGTGGCTACATTTTGTGGAATAATATATAGGCGATGTTCCAACATTATGTCTTGTATATGTGCTTCAGTTTCTGACGCAATGCTCTAAGGCTCCAGAGTGAACTCTACGCCTTAGCACGCACGAGGGAGGCATCCACACCGAACGAGGTTCTTCCGCACCCTGCAAGCAATATGGTGGGTTATCAGTATATGAATGCACTGGTAGGGAGGCTACTCGCCCGCTCGACAAATCCAAACACGTTATATAGGTTCCGTGCACCATCTATTAAGTTATCTTTCTATTCTTGCCTTAGGATCAGTTTCATGGCAATGATGAATAGCCTAACTCGTGTGGCAGTGCACCGTGCGATATAAGAGAAAATACGGTGAGACTTACCAACTTACCATTTGTTCTTCCCTGTCCAAGGCAAACTAAGTTAATTAATGCACGAGCATATATAATGAAATATAGGGGCAATAACATATACAAACACAAGTGTTGTGAGCGAGATTATGTTTTCGGTGCACGAGTATACATGTTATCCAGAAGTATTGCAGAGGATGTTCAAGTATTCCGTATGTACAAGTGTTATACTCAAGATCGTTCAGGTGTTTCAGATATTCTCGACGTGATGCAATGAATTGCACGTGGATAGCCACTAAGCGAGGATGAGTTATCTATATGAACAATTATCGTTGGCATAGCCATAAAGGACATAGTCATTGACGGAAATGGCATGCAATGAAAGTACGTGGTGCGCTACAAGCCATCCCGCCAATCACGTGAGACTAAACGTGATATTCCATTCCGGATCGGATCGGCCCCGGTGCCCCGGAGACCGTCCGTGGAATTGGATCCGAAGATCCACTTGTTAAAACAATTTGTCCGCGACATGCAAGACTTGGGTCTTCAAAATTCCCATCTTGACAAGACAATCCATGATTTTTGTTCTGAACGAGCATTGCTCCACGAGCTGTGATTCTTGATTTGCTTGACATGATTCTTGTTCAAATGTAAACTTGACATGATTCTCGTTCAGAGTTTAACTTGACATGATTCTCGTTCAAAGTTTAACTTGACTTGATGCACTCCCCTGGTGCGGGGACTCCCTTGGCGACCTAACGGTCCCGGATACTTGCAGGTTCATATTGCACAGAAGGACTATTCGATAGTCTTCTGGCTAACTAAATGCATGCACGATACGCGATAGTGTTACTTGATTGTGGCATAAGTTTCATTGTGGCAAGTATTTAATCGAGGCAACATTACAAGTTAATATATAAGCAGGCAAGCATGCATTTATGAAAATATTAGCTTTTACGTTTTGGCACGGGCCTAAGGGTAAAGCGAAGAATGAAACCGTAAAGGGATATACCGAGCGACATGATCTAGGGACGTGCAGTGTAAGCAAGTAAACAACGCACTACAAAGAATATATATAGTTTCTACTTGAGGCATAGCGGAATCTACTTGCACAAGGCAAAGGTAGCATGCGATGGTCCATTTATAAGCAAAGTTTTATTTTCATGTTGTAACACAAGCAATACAAGTTGGGATTATTCTCTTAGCTAGGTGCGTTGTATTCTTATTAGCATGCAGTGGGTGATTTACCTAGCGACTAGCATGTATCGTCCATATTTTAAGTGTGCTGGCTAAGAAAAGAGAAGTTCATCGTAGTCACCCACCTTAGCGATGATTTGCCTCGGTCGAGCGATACTCCGAGCGAGCCTCTGAAAGCCTAAGCCAAAACTCCTGAAGGGCCAAGTCGAGAAATCCTTTTGCCTCAAACGAGTATTCTCACTGAGCATATCGGGTCGGGTCGTTGCACTTTTGTCGTTTGAATCGGCAGTCCGCTTGAGCAAAATGGGTCGTTACATGTATTATATAGGGTAAATTAGCATCATCAAGGTGGACCAGATGCACATCGACCCTGGTTCGTCAATCAGCATCATCCCGTGAAGTCTGCTTCAGACCTTGGGCATCCCGATGCATTGCCTGGCAACAACCAATACTTCCATCAGTGGCTTCAACGCAGGAAGGAGCTACCCTCTGGGCAAGATTCGCTTGAAGTGTCAGATCGATGACTTAAAAACAGAGGTCACCTGCTACATCATAGACATAGACGTATCCTACAATATCCTATTGGGACATTCGTGGATACATTAATACATGATCGTACTATCGACCATGCACCAGTGCTTGAAGTACGTGGACGATCATGGTATCGTCAAGACGGAGTTTACTGATATTGATCCATTCAAAGGGGTCGAGGCCTATTACTCTGACTCGATCCTCTACAAGCAAGTCCACCAAGATGAAGGTGATAATGATATCGACGATAAGGCAGAGATTGGGACAACATCGGACGAGCACTTGAGAGCCCATCTCAAAGCACGTGCTTCCAACATAGCCCCTCCCCTCATGGTGAAACTGCACAAGAGAGCGCCCGAACCTCTGGTCGTTCACCTTTGTAGGCTGAGTCAACCACTGAAGGAATATCCGGCACCTACTACGACTTTCGAACCTCTAGTGGTAAAGATGCACAGGAGACCTCTGAAGACGTCGCTCGCACTGGGGGTAGATCTCGGGAAGGACGAACTGGAGGAGTACATAACTGCTCATGCTAACATTTATTCTCTTGACGATGTAATCCTTGAGGATAAGATACCTTATTTTATGAATAAAGGACTATCTTTGAACTACTCGGATGTTGCACATCTCAGCATGTTATATTCTTTTGAGCACGGTCTAGGCTTACACCTACATACACAGGTGACTACCACCTATACAGTCAACCGAGTTCTTTCCAGTCAAAACTCCTACTTCATAGTTCCAGCGAGGAAGAGGGGAGACAAACTCATCATCTTCGGTAGAGTAAAAAGTCCCCAATCCTTCGTCCCAGAGGAACTGGAACCAAAACTCGTTACCGGCAAAATACCACTTCACCGATACAGTTCTAAAAACCAGCACCTCATCCAGAAGATGGGATACGATCTGAAAGCCGCTAGGGGTTTAAACTATGGCCAAGACCTGTCACGCCCCGATCCCGAAAGGGTCGGTCGTCCTCGCTTGATCCTTTACGGAACCGATTCGTCCTCGCTTGGGGCGTGATGCCGTGCGAGCCTGGAGTTGCGCTCGCACAAGGCAAGAACTTGCAGTTATAGGAACCCATTTTGAAACACAATTTATAAAACACATTCACAGAAATTTGAACATAGTGCAGGAAGAAACATGCCTTTTTATTGATAATTCAGAGTAATTTACATAGAGTTTACATTGATGCGCCTCTCGGCTACTTGATTTGCATTACAAAAGATAACTCAAAAGGCAGGGCGCGCTCCATCAGATTGTCCACGTCGTTCATACATTACGCCCTTGTATAGGTTGAAAGTCCAAGCCTCCAAAATGATCTGACTCCAACTATACTTCAAAATAGAGGTACTCCTAACGCTTTCTCGTCTATCCGCTAGCGTTGCACCGTCTGAGTGCCTGAAATAGTTGCCCACAACGTGGGTCAGTACTCAACTTGTACTGGTGAGCGGGATGAACCCACTCGACTAAATCGACACTAGCTTATTAGGGGCGAGCATGCATTAAGATGTACTTCTATAAAGAAGCAAGTGAATTCAATTCATATCAGTTGCATGTTTTGATAGGAATGAAATCAACATATAATTCAACCAGTGCATCGGTTGCTTACTCAACCGATGCACGCCTTCCCTGCAACGAAACACAAGTATACTTACCATCTGCACAAGACAATAAATTAGCATGTGTTCTATTCTATGCGGTCATTGGTGTGATCGACACTTTAGGGACATATTTCAAGCATTAGCGACGCGCCCTATCAGCCCGGGTAGCAAGCCCTGCTGGAGGTCCCGCAATGCATCGTGACTAGCACGAATCAAATATTTCCCTCCGGATCGATACGGTTCCAGTGCCCCGGAAAGCCGTTTCGAGGAAATGCCAAACCTTGTGCACAAGTTGTCCCAGACCATGCAAATGCATGAACAATTCATATTATCATACAAAGCATCAAAATAAACAAAGAAGTAAAGCAGCAGTATATATCTCATGCAACAGTTCATATTTTCTCAAGGCGGTGTTCCGATTTTGGTATCCCATAGTCCAAACTCTATCCGAGGCACTAGGCCGCCACCAACAACCAATTCCCTTTATAAACCAACTCAAGTTATAAGGTGTGCAAGCATATAGTAATTTAGTCTACAAATCCCATGTTCCTTTCTTAGTGGCTGGCATGCATTGTGGCAAAGGATTTCCTAGGCGTCCAACCGGGCATCATCGAGTGAACGTTTGAAACATTAGAGATGTGGGCGTGAAGAAGTAGGAAAGAAGGGTCCAAACCACTCACTGGTTAAGGGAAAAGTAGCTGAAACAAGGAATCCCGCCTAGCGACGATCAAACGTCAGTTACGCGGACCTGCACAGCACGAGCACCAATTAGAATTCTTGCCTATCCTTCCTTGCCGAACTCCCCAAGAATCAAAGCTCCAAACGATAAAACCAGTAGCGAAAACCAAGCAAATCGAAAGCAACACCAAATCAAAATCCCAAAGCGGCAATCAAGAAAACTAAGCAACAAACACGAAAACTATTGGACTCGTTTCAATAGAGGCCTTTCCATGAGTTAGAAAGGATCATCGCATTTCGTCCGTGGCAAGAAGATACCGAAGTTCTAAGCTACGACTCAGACGGACTAGCCACAAGCCTAATTACGTAGTGCACATCCCGGTCGGATCGGGATTTGAGTCACTACATAATATACCACTAAGAAAAAGTTTCGACCCGAAACTTAAGAATAAGGCCCTACCTCCGACTCAATGAACAACGAAGGATACTTCTCCTTCATCTCCGATTCCATTTCCCAAGTTGATTCCCCAGCTGAATGGTTCCGCCACAGCACGCGAACCAAGGATATCGTACGGTTGCGAAGTACTTTTTCCTTACGATCCAGGATCTGCACCGGTTCTTCTGAGTACGACAAGTCCGTGCGCAGTTCTAACTGTTCGAAGCTAACCACATGACTCGGGTCATGCACATACTTCCTTAGTTGGGAAACATGGAATACGTCATGCACTTCTGCCAAGGCGGGAGGTAATGCAATCTGGTACGCCACAACTGCCACTCGTTCAAGTATCTCAAAGGGGCCAACAAACCGGGGACTCAGTTTGCCCTTCACGCCGAAACGCATCACACCACGCATCGGCGTCACTTTCAAGAAGACATGATCCCCGACCAAGAATTTCGAAGGTCTTCTATGGGCGTCAGCATAACTTTTCTGTCGGCTCTGCGCTGTGCGGAGTCTTTCCCGAATCAAGCGAACTTTTTCGACTGCCTGCTCTACCAGCTCTGGCCCGAGTACCTGTCGCTCGCCGACTTTGTCCCAACAGATTGGAGATCGACACTTATGCCCATATAGTGCTTCGTACGGTGCCATCTGGATGCTCGATTGGTAGCTGTTGTTGTACGCAAACTCTGCCAAGGGAAGATGCGTGTCCCAACTAGTCTTTAAATCGATCGCACACAGCCGTAACATATCTTCAAGTATCTGATTTGTCCTCTCTGTCTGGCCATCAGTCTGCGGGTGATATGCGGTACTGAACTGTAGCTTGGTTCCCAAAGCAGCATGTAGACTAGTCCAGAAACGAGATAAGAAGCGTCCGTCACGGTCAGAAACGATTGAGGCAGGTACTCCGTGTAATCGAACAATCTCATCCATGTAAATTTGTGCTAACCGGTCGACGCTCCAAGTAACTTTTATAGGAAGAAAGTGGGCTGATTTGGTCAAACGATCAACTATGACCCAAATCGCATCATGCCCCCGCGGCGTCGTCGGAAATCCCACAATAAAATCCATAGTGATGTTGTCCCATTTCCACTCGGGAATAGCGAGGTTCTGCAGTTCCCCGCCGGGCCTCTGATGTTCAGCTTTTACCTGTTGACAGGCCATGCACTGTGACACAAAGGTCGCCACATCCCGCTTTATACCATGCCACCAGAAGGTCCCGCGTAAGTCCTTGTACATCTTAGTGCTCCCCGGATGTAAAGAATACTTCGCGTAGTGTGCTTCCGCCATAATTTCCCTTCGGAGTTCTGGGTCGCTAGGAACACATAGCCTTCCTTTCATCTGTAAGGCCCCATCTTCGCCTGCCACAAAGTCAGACGTCTTTCTCGCCGAGATCAGTCCGCGTACCTTCGCTAAGAACTGATCGCCCTCCTGAGCTGATTTGATTCTACTACGTAAACTCAGTTCAAGGTGGAGTGGTGCCAGCTGCACGCCTGGATGCCGAACTCGAAACTCGATGCCCATCGCCTCTAGATCTCGAAGTAAACGATTGTTTATGGATAACGAGCTCACGTGCTTCCGACTCAGAGCATCAGCAACGACGTTTCCCTTGCCCGGTGTATACGCGATCGTTAGGTCGTAGTCCTTAATAAGTTCTAGCCAACGCCGCTGCCGGAGGTTCAATTCCCGCTGGGTGAATAGATACTTGAGGCTCTTGTGATCTGTGAAGATTTTGCAAGCAACACCATAAAGATAATGCCTCCACAACTTCAATGCAAATACAATTGCCGCCAATTCCAAGTCATGTGTCGGGTAGTTTTTCTCGTGCGGCTTCAGTTGCCTGGAGGCATACGATATTACCTTGTCCCTTTGCATGAGCACACACCCTAAGCCGAGTCCTGAAGCGTCGCTGTATATCTGAAACTCTTCTACCCCATCTGAAAGTGCAAGAATCGGAGCTGAAATAAGACGCCGCTTAAGTTCCCGAAAGCTGGCTTCGCAGTCATCACCCCATTCGTATGCAATCCCTTTCTGAGTAAGGCGAGTCATAGGCGAGGCCTGTCGTGCCCCGATCCCGTAGGGGCCGATCGTCCTCGCTTGGTCCCTACGGAACCGCTCGTCCTCGCTTGGGCGCGATGTCGTGCAAGCCTAAGTTGCGCTTGCACCAGGCAACGTACCTGCACAGGACACAAATAGACGAAGATATACATATATAGGCACAGAGTAAAACACAGAGAAACAGTTGAACACATTTGATAGCACACAAAATACTTCCATTTTATTGAATACTTGAAGATTTGGATTACAAGGTGTTTGCTTGGCTGAGTTACAAAATATGCCTTAGAAGGCTTACAACTCTTTTTACATTCGCAAAATTAGCCACAACGCCCATTACATTATGTCCTTGTAGTAGGACCAAAATAGCAAAACATCTAGCAGAAGAGGAAGTAGCCCACTGAAGAGGGAAGCGACGGAGGAAGCAGCACGAACACAGTCCTACTGGAGGGTGCGCACACACTGATTGAGATTCAAGATGCTAGCCAAGCTCTCGCTTCCAGTACCTGGATATTTGCCCACAAACGTGGGTCAGTACTACCACATGTACTGGTGAGCGACCGTGGCCAAACTCACCTTAGAAATCCACACTAAGTAAGCATATGAAGCTAGCATTATTAGGTGATCTTTCTCGTTATCTAGTTTCTTTTTAGCAATTCATATAAGGAAACATAGACGATATAGCATATGCATATTGATAATTCTTACCCACGACCGAGCGGTTATCCCTGCAGCAGACACACAAGTTAGCCACAATTTGCATATGAATAACTTGTAAATGAACTTAGGCATCAAGTGTTAGGTATGCAAGAAGGTAAACCTAGCATGCTTTCTAACTATGTGATGGTCCATGGGTAGCCCATGATTAGCAGCGGTCGCCCAAGGTTCAGCTCTTCACTGGCACGCGCGGGTGTCGGCAGCTATGACCCAAGGTTCAGCTCTTCACCAACACACCCGAGTGCTAGCAGCTGTGACTCATGGGTTCCGCACAACACTAATAGATATATCGCCCCACTAGACCCCCTTACGGGCCGTATACCTCAGGGCGATCCAAAAATCTCTTCCGGACCGAATGATTCCCAGTGCCCCAGGAACCGTTCGAGAGACGAGACCTTGTGCACAAGTTGTCCGAGACCAATGCATGATACGAAACATCTAACAGATATAACACTACAATGCACAGTTCACAGAAACGAACACACAATTTCCATCTCTTATTCTTTTCCCACATAACACATTCGAAGCATAGGGACTTGCCATAAATCGGGTCGAGCAGCATAGGGACTAAGAACATGCAACATAATTGATAGCAAAAGCATAATTCTAATACTTTAAGCATGCAGTTCATTTCTTTAGATTATCTTTTTAGTGAGGCAATATTTAGTGAACTAGAGATTCTTTTCATTAGGCATGTGAACTGAAAGATTCATCGAAGGGCCTAAGCCACTCACCGAATGAATCAAACGGGAGGATGGAGAAGCCTTAAGCGACGTTCACTCTTTGGTTATGCGTCCTGAAAATGCAACAATACTTGATTAGCATACTTCAATCTCTTTCCCTTAAGATTCGAAAAGAAAGCGCAAGCGAGAAAGCAAAATCATGAAAACTAAGTCATCGAAAGCAACTCAAAACATAAAGCAACACAAAACTAAGAAGCAAAGCAACCAACGAAAACTCTTGAACTTATTTCAATAGAAGCCGCTCGATTAATTCGAAGGGTTCATTGCACTTCGTCCGTGTTGATTTGTCGGTAAGGTTTCCCCGAGACTCGATTCTCAACCGAGTCGAAGCAGCGTAGTGTTTCTTAAGTAACCATTCGGAGCGGGGCGTTACATACTACCCCACTGAGAAGAAGTTTCGTCCACGAAACTTAAGAATTCAAGGAGGCGATATACGATGCATCAAGAGATCAAAGGAAATAGACTCACCAACATCGTGTCCAGTCTCATCACGCTCAATATTCAACTGATAAACTCTCGGCCTTCTAGTTTGATCAGTTGGTCCCAGAGCAGGAACTGGAGGAGCATGAGTCTCAGTCCCATCTGCCTCCAAGGCCTTAATAGCTGGACAATCACGGATCATATGATCTAACTTCCCACACTTAAAGCATGCCTTGGTAATGTGACGACATGTTTCTCTGGTGTGACCCTGACGGCCACAAAAGTTGCACACTTTACCACGGTTCCCGCTTGCGTCGGCCGGTTTCTCTGTTTCGGCCTTCTTTTCACTATTGTGGTATCTTTTTGTAGGAGGGTTTCGAGGAGCCGGTGCCCTTTCTTGAACAATTTGTGGAGTGAACTGCTCATTCTGCACGGCTGCCTCGAATGCTTGAATGTACATTTTGCACTCACGGTTCATAACATCTTTCCTCAGATTATCGTTTAAGCCTTTTATGAACCGATGTGTGCGGGCTCCCTCATCAGGAACCATCGAGCTAGCGAACTTAGCAAGTTTGGAAAATTTCGACTCATAATATTCGACGAACATGTTCCCTTGCTTAAGTTCAGTAAACTCGTCTTCTTTTCTCTGCCTGACAGCTGGCGGAAGGAAATGTGCCAGGAATGCTTCCTTGAACATTCCCCAAGTGATTCTGCCGTCCTGATGCTTGGTGGCAAGGTCTGCTTTCTTCACCTCCCACCAATCGTGTGCACGTAACCGCAACTGCATATCCGCACACGCCACCCTCTTGTTCGCAGGTATAGAAGCAAAGCTAAACAAGCTCTCCATCTTTGCGATCCAGTCCATCACCTTATCCGGCGTGGTCCTGCCTTCAAACTCCGGAGGGTTCAACTTCAGGAACTCAGCGCCTTTAAAGGTAGACTTTCCGGCCGCACGATGAGGCTCGTTAGTCTCTGCTACTCCTGCTCCTTGAGGCATGGTCGGTGCGGTCATGGGTGTTGCAGCAGTTCCGGATGCACCACTGTGTGCTACTAGTGTTGTCACAATTTGAGCCAAAGACTCAAGCTGCTGCTGCTGTGCTGAGGCTCTAGCATCAGCTCGTTGCTGCTGAGCCTCAAATCGTTCTTGTTGTGCAGCATGGCGATCATTCTGATTTTGAAGCATTGCAATCAGTCTATCCAATTGATCATCGCTCACGCTCGTTGCGCGCGATGTCTCAGGGTTACCAGCACCTATTTTTGTCATCTTTGCTGTAAAAGAGAGTAGCTTGAATTAGTCTCATAACGTATTATGGACTTATTGTATGGGGCGTTGGGTTTTCAAACTCTTAGGGACCTTTCATACTCTCGATTTACTTCTTATAGATTTGAAATCTATTTTCGAAATTCGGGACTTTTGAAATCGCTTGAAAATTTATATCATTTTCGAAAACGACATTTAAAGAGGCCAAGGACGTAAAGCCATGCTTTGATACCACCTGTCGCGCCCCGATCCCGTAGGGTCCGATCGTCCTCGCTTGGTCCCTACGGAACCGCTCGTCCTCGCTTGGGCGCGATGCCGTGCAAGCCTAAGTTGCGCTTGCACCAGGCAACGTACCTGCACAAGACACAAATAGACGAAGATATACATATATAGGCACAGAGTAAAACGCAGAGAAACAGTTGAACACATTTGATAGCACACAAAATACTTCCATTTTATTGAATACTTGAAGATTTGGATTACAAGGTGTTTGCTTGGCTGAGTTACAAAATATGCCTTAGAAGGCTTACAACTCTTTTTACATTCCCAAAATTAGCCACAACGTCCATTACATTATGTCCTTGTAGTAGGACCAAAATAGCAAAACATCTAGCAGAAGAGGAAGTAGCCCACTGAAGAGGGAAGCGACGGAGGAAGCAGCACGAACACAGTCCTACGGGAGGGTGCGCACACACTGATTGAGATTCAAGATGCTAGCCAAGCTCTCGCTTCCAGTACCTGGATATTTGCCCACAAACGTGGGTCAGTACTACCACATGTACTGGTGAGCGACCGTGGCCAAACTCACCTTAGAAATCCACACTAAGTAAGCATATGAAGCTAGCATTATTAGGTGATCTTTCTCGTTATCTAGTTTCTTTTTAGCAATTCATATAAGGAAACATAGACGATATAGCATATGCATATTGATAATTCTTACCCACGACCGAGCGGTTTTCCCTGCAGCAGACACACAAGTTAGCCACAATTTGCATATAAATAACTTGTAAGTGAACTTAGGCATCAAGTGTTAGGTATGCAAGAAGGTAAACCTAGCATGCTTTCTAACTATGTGATGGTCCATGGGTAGCCCATGATTAGCAGCGGTCGCCCAAGGTTCAGCTCTTCACTGGCACGCGCGGGTGTCGGCAGCTGTGACCCAAGGTTCAGCTCTTCACCAACACACCCGAGTGCTAGCAGCTGTGACTCATGGGTTCCGCACAACACTAATAGACATATCGCCCCACTAGACCCCCTTACGGGCCGTATACCTCAGGGCGATCCGAAAATCTCTTCCGGACCGAACGATTCCCAGTGCCCCAGGAACCGTTCGAGAGACGAGACCTTGTGCACAAGTTGTCCGAGACCAATGCATGATACGAAACATCTAACAGATATAACACTACAATGCACAGTTCACAGAAATGAACACACAATTTCCATCTCTTATTCTTTTCCCACATAACACATTCGAAGCATAGGGACTTGCCATAAATCGGGTCGAGCAGCATAGGGACTAAGAACATGCAACATAATTGATAGCAAAAGCATAATTCTAATACTTTAAGCATGCAGTTCATTTCTTTAGATTATCTTTTTAGTGAGGCAACATTTAGTAAACTAGAGATTCTTTTCATTAGGCATGTGAACTGAAAGATTCATCGAAGGACCTAAGCCACTCACCGAATTAATCGAACGGGAGGATGGGGAAGCCTTAAGCGACGTTCACTCTTTGGTTATGCGTCCTGAAAATGCAACAATACTTGATTAGCATACTTCAATCTCTTTCCCTTACGATTCAAAAAGAAAGCGCAAGCGAGAAAGCGAAATCATGAAAACCAAGTCATCGAAAGCAACTCAAAACATAAAGCAACACAAAACCAAGAAGTAAAGCAACCAACGAAAACTCTTGGACTTATTTCAATAGAAGCCGCTCGATTAATTCGAAGGGTTCATTGCACTTCGTCCGTGTTGATTTGTCGGTAAGGTTTCCCCGAGACTCGATTCTCAACCGAGTCGAAGCAGCGTAGTGTTTCTTAAGTAACCGTTCGGAGCGGGGCGTTACATACTACCCCACTGAGAAGAAGTTTCGTTCACGAAACTTAAGAATTCAAGGAGGCGATATACGATGCATCAAGAGATCAAAGGAAATAGACTCACCAACATCGTGTCCAGTCTCATCACGCTCAATATTCAACTGATAAACTCTCGGCCTCCTAGTTTGATCAGTTGGTCCCAGAGCAGGAACTGGAGGAGCATGAGTCTCAGTCCCATCTGCCTCCAAGGCCTTAATAGCTGGACAATCACGGATCATATGATCTAACTTCCCACACTTAAAGCATGCCTTGGTAATGTGACGACATGTTTCTCTGGTTTGACCCTGACGGCCACAAAAGTTGCACACTTTACCACGGTTCCCGCTTGCGTCAGCCGGTTTCTCTGTTTCGGCCTTCTTTTCACCATTGTGGTATCTTTTTGTAGGAGGGTTTCGAGGAGCCGGTGCCCTTTCTTGAACAATTTGTGGAGTGAACTGCTCATTCTGCACGGCTGCCTCGAATGCTTGAATGTACGTTTTGCACTCACGGTTCATAACATCTTTCCTCAGATTATCGTTTAAGCCTTTTATGAACCGATGTGTGCGGGCTCCCTCAACAGAAACCATCGAGCTAGCGAACTTAGCAAGTTTGGAAAATTCCGACTCATGATATTCGACGGACATGTTCCCTTGCTTAAGTTCAGTAAACTCGTCTTCTTTTCTCTGCCTGACAGCTGGCGGAAGGAAATGTGCCAGGAATGCTTCCTTGAACATTCCCCAAGTGATTCTGCCGTCCTGATGCTTGGTGGCAAGGTCTGCTTTCTTCACCTCCCACCAATCGTGTGCACGTAACCGTAACTGCATATCCGCACACGCCACCCTCTTGTTCGCAGGTATAGAAGCAAAGCTAAACAAGCTCTCCATCTTTGCGATCCAGTCCATCACCTTATCCGGCGTGGTCCTGCCTTCAAACTCCGGAGGGTTCAACTTCAGGAACTCAGCGCCTTTAAAGGTAGACTTTCCGGCCGCACGACGAGGCTCGTTAGTCTCTGCTACTCCTGCTCCTTGAGGCATGGTCGGTGCGGTCATGGGTGTTGCAGCAGTTCCGGATGCACCACTGTGTGCTACTAGTGTTGTCATAATTTGAGCCAAAGACTCAAGCTGCTGCTGCTGTGCTGAGGCTCTAGCATCAGCTCGTTGCTGCTGAGCCTCAAATCGTTCTTGTTGTGCAGCATGGCGATCATTCTGATTTTGAAGCATTACAATCAGTCTATCCAATTGATCATCGCTCACGCTCGTTGCGCGCGATGTCTCAGGGTTACCAGCACCTGTTTTTGTCATCTTTGCTGCAAAAGAGAGTAGCTTGAATTAGTCTCATAACGTATTATGGACTTATTGTATGGGGCGTTGGGTTTTCAAACTCTTAGGGACCTTTCATACTCTCGATTTACTTCTTATAGATTTGAAATCTATTTTCGAAATTTGGGACTTTTGAAATCGCTTGAAAATTTATATCATTTTCGAAAACGACATTTAAAGAGGCCAAGGACGTAAAGCCATACTTTGATACCACCTATCGCGCCCCGATCCCGTAGGGTCCGATCGTCCTCGCTTGGTCCCTACGGAACCGCTCGTCCTCGCTTGGGCGCATTGCCGTGCAAGCCTAAGTTGCGCTTGCACCAGGCAACGTACCTGCACAAGACACAAATAGACGAAGATATACATATATAGGCACAGAGTAAAACGCAGAGAAACAGTTGAACACATTTGATAGCACACAAAATACTTCCATTTTATTGAATACTTGAAGATTTGGATTACAAGGTGTTTGCTTGGCTGAGTTACAAAATATGCCTTAGAAGGCTTACAACTCTTTTTACATTCGCAAAATTAGCCACAACGCCCATTACATTATGTCCTTGTAGTAGGACCAAAATAGCAAAACATCTAGCAGAAGAGGAAGTAGCCCACTGAAGAGGGAAGCGACGGAGGAAGCAGCACGAACACAGTCCTACGGGAGGGTGCGCACACACTGATTGAGATTCAAGATGCTAGCCAAGCTCTCGCTTCCAGTACCTGGATATTTGCCCACAAACGTGGGTCAGTACTACCACATGTACTGGTGAGCGACCGTGGCCAAACTCACCTTAGAAATCCACACTAAGTAAGCATATGAAGCTAGCATTATTAGGTGATCTTTCTCGTTATCTAGTTTCTTTTTAGCAATTCATATAAGGAAACATAGACGATATAGCATATGCATATTGATAATTCTTACCCACGACCGAGCGGTTATCCCTGCAGCAGACACACAAGTTAGCCACAATTTGCATATGAATAACTTGTAAATGAACTTAGGCATCAAGTGTTAGGTATGCAAGAAGGTAAACCTAGCATGCTTTCTAACTATGTGATGGTCCATGGGTAGCCCATGATTAGCAGCGGTCGCCCAAGGTTCAGCTCTTCACTGGCACGCGCGGGTGTCGGCAGCTGTGACCCAAGGTTCAGCTCTTCACCAACACACCCGAGTGCTAGCAGCTGTGACTCATGGGTTCCGCACAACACTAATAGACATATCGCCCTACTAGACCCCCTTACGGGCCGTATACCTCAGGGCGATCCAAAAATCTCTTCCGGACCGAACGATTCCCAGTGCCCCAGGAACCGTTCGAGAGACGAGACCTTGTGCACAAGTTATCCGAGACCAATGCATGATACGAAATATCTAACAGATATAACACTACAATGCACAGTTCACAGAAACGAACACACAATTTCCATCTCTTATTCTTTTCCCACATAACACATTCGAAGCATAGGGACTTGCCATAAATCGGGTCGAGCAGCATAGGGACTAAGAACATGCAACATAATTGATAGCAAAAGCATAATTCTAATACTTTAAGCATGCAGTTCATTTCTTTAGATTATCTTTTTAGTGAGGCAACATTTAGTGAACTAGAGATTCTTTTCATTAGGCATGTGAACTGAAAGATTCATCGAAGGGCCTAAGCCACTCACCGAATGAATCGAACGGAAGGATGGGGAAGCCTTAAGCAACGTTCACTCTTTGGTTATGCGTCCTGAAAATGCAACAATACTTGATTAGCATACTTCAATCTCTTTCCCTTACGATTCGAAAAGAAAGCGCAAGCGAGAAAGCGAAATCATGAAAACCAAGTCATCGAAAGCAACTCAAAACATAAAGCAACACAAAACCAAGAAGCAAAGCAACCAACAAAAACTCTTGGACTTATTTCAATAGAAGCCGCTCGATTAATTCGAAGGGTTCATTGTACTTCGTCCGTGTTAATTTGTCGGTAAGGTTTCCCCGAGACTCGATTCTCAACCGAGTCGAAGCAGCGTAGTGTTTCTTAAGTAACCGTTCGGAGCGGGGCGTTACAAGGCCAGTTTAGAAAAATCCTTCACGAACCTGCGGTAGTATCCCGCTAGGCCCAGAAAGCTCCAAACTTCGCTGGCTGACGTAGGTTGCTTCTAGTCCACCACCGCTTCTATTTTCTTCGGGTCTACGGTGACGCCTTCTGCCGAGATGACATGACCAAGGAACGCCACGCTGTTCAACCAGAACTCACACTTGCTGAGCTTAGCGAACAACTTATGCTCTCGTAAGTTCTGCAGCACGATCTTTAGGTGTTCCTTGTGCTCCGCCTCGTTCTTGGAATATATTAGTATGTCGTCTATGAACACGACCACGAACTTATCCACAAACGGCCGAAACACGCGGTTCATCAGATCCATGAAAGCTGCAGGGGCGTTCGTCAAACCGAACGACATCACAAGGAATTCATAGTGTCCGTAACGGGTTCTGAAGGCAGATTTTTGAATATCATCTGATTTGATTTTCAACTGGTGATACCCTGACCTGAGATCAACTTTAGAGAAAACTGTAGCACCTTGCAGCTGATCAAACAAGTCATATATTCTTGGCAAAGGGTACTGGTTCCGCACGGTCGCTTTATTCAGTTCTCGGTAGTCTATACACAGCCGCATGGATCCATCTTTCTTCTTCACGAACAGCACCGGAGCGCCCCACGGAGAAACGCTTGGACGAATGTATCCTCGGTCCAACAGGTCTTGTAACTGAACTTTAAGTTCCTTAAGCTCTGCTGGGGCCATTCGATAAGGTGCCTTTGATATCGGTCGCGAATCCGGAAATATGTCAATGCTGAATTCGATCTCACGATCAGGAGGCATTCCAGGTAGCTCGTCGGGGAACACGTCGAGGAAATCTGCTATGACTTCAGCCTGAGCTGCATTTGCACATTCCTGTCGGGTGTCTCGAACAGAAGCTAAGTACCCTTCACAGCCCGAATGCAACATACGCCTAGCCGAAATTGCTGATATCACCATTGCCGTCTTCGGTGCAGTGCTGCACGAATAGTAGAAGTCTGCCTCACCGGGTAGACGGAATACGACTCGCTTCTCCGCGCACTCGATTGTTGCATGGCAAGCACCCAACCAGTCCATCCCGAGAATAATATCGTAATCCTTAATGTCTAGTACAATGACATCTAAGGAGAGCTTTCTTCCTCCGATGCAGATATAACCATCCCTACAGATCGCATGGGCGGGCATGTCGACTCTCGAAGGGGTACTTACGCAGAGGTTCATATTTAAAGCAGTAGAAGCTAATTTATGCTCAACAGTAAAATCAGCAGATATGAAACTATGCGTAGCACCTGAATCGAATAAGACTCGAGCGGGCAAATCTCGGTATAGAAGAGTACCTATCACCACAGTGTCGGACACGGATGCCTCATCCCGAGTCAGTGCATAGACTCGGCCTTGAGCACCCTGGCGTTGTGGGTTCACCAGCACCGCATTGGCATCACTTGCTGGAGGCCCTTTGTTTTGATTGCCGTTGCCCTGATTTGGTTTGCCCTCACGGCAGTTAAACTGCTTGTGGCCCAGACGACCACATTTAAAACATCCTTGTACCCGACATTCACTCACTCGATGCCCTGATTTTCCGCACCTGCTGCAGTTCGGTGCCTGGGACTGGCCCCTATGATCAGATGTGTGCGAACGCTTGTGTGCACCAGACCCTCCCGTTTCATAAGCACGTTTGTTGTTATTGGTACGGGGGGTTTGCACCTCTACCTTTGGGGGACAGCGCCCAAAGATCCGCTCGCTGTTCAGGGCAGCTTCATAACACTCCATGTAAGTTTGACATTTTTGGTTGATGACGTCCCTACGCAACTCATCATTCAAACCTTTTTGAAAACGATAGCACCACGCCTGCTGGTTAGGCAGGAAGTGCCACGCAAACTTAGCCAGTTTAGCGAATACTGAATCATAATCATCCACAAACAGACTTCCTTGTACCAGATTGCTAAAGTCGTCTTCCTTTTATTGCCGGACTGCTCGGGGAATGTACTGTTCGATGAATGCAGATTTGAACATTTCCCAAGTAATTTTACAGTTGGGATTAGCATCATAAATCCCTTGCTTAGTGGCCTCCCACCAGTCGTGCGCACGCAGTTCCAGCTGAACTGATGCACAGGCCACTCGCTTGGATCCCCTGATGCCAACCAGGTTGAACAGTCCCTCCAGCTTAGCAATCCACCCCATCACCACGTCCGGTTCGGCTCGCCCATTGAACGTTGGCGGATGCATTTTCGTGAGCTCTGCTGCACGGCAGGAGTTCCTTGCTGGAGGCTGGATTTCTTCGAACTCATCTTCTACCGCCACGGCCGGCGGCATGGCAGGCGTTACCGTGGCTGCCCCGTTGCTTGGTACGAGGGATGCAATCAGTTGCATCATTGTATCCATCTGCTTCTGTTGAGAAGCAAACTGCGCTTGTTGCGTAACGGCTTGTTGTTGCTGCACCTCCATGAGATGCATAAGCCGTTCCGTCATACTGGTTGAACCCGCTCCTCCGGATTCTCCAGAGCTTGCTGGATCGCTCTGAATGGGTTGAGCACTGCTGGCAGTCGCAGTGTTCTTCTTAGCCATGGCTACAAAAGAGAGTAGCTTGTTAACACTCCAAAAATGATAGATTTTATATCTATGGGCTCATTGTATAAGCGACTCTTCCCATGCAGCGGACGCCGAACGTAACTCAATTGAGAGGTGCATCAAACTCCTATATAATCTTTTGAAATCCCAAGGAAGTAAAGCCTAAGCTCTGATACCAATATGTCACGCCCCGATCCCGAAAGGGTCGGTCGTCCTCGCTTGATCCTTTACGGAACCGATTCGTCCTCGCTTGGGGCCTGATGCCGTGCGAGCCTGGAGTTGCGCTCGCACAAGGCAAGAACTTGCAGTTATAGGAACCCATTTTGAAACACAATTTATAAAACACATTCACAGAAATTTGAACACAGTGCAGGAAGAAACATGCTTTTTCATTGATAATTCAGAGTAATTTACATAGAGTTTACATTGATGCGCCTCTCGGCTACTTGATTTGCATTACAAAAGATAACTCAAAAGGCAGGGCACGCTCCACAGATTGTCCACGTCGTTCATAGATTACGCCCTTGTATAGGTTGAAAGTCCAAGCCTCCAAAATGATCTGACTCCAACTATACTTCAAAATAGAGGTACTCCTAACGCCTTCTCGTCTATCCGCTAGCGTTGCACCGTCTGAGTGCCTGAAATAGTTGCCCACAACGTGGGTCAGTACTCAACTTGTACTGGTGAGCGGGATGAACCCACTCGACTAAATCGACACTAGCTTATTAGGGGCGAGCATGCATTAAGATGTACTTCTATAAAGAAGCAAGTGAATTCAATTCATATCAGTTGCATGTTTTGATAGGAATAAAATCAACATATAATCCAACCAGTGCATCGGTTGCTTACTCAACCGATGCACGCCTTCCCTACAACGAAACACAAGTATACTTACCATCTGCACAAGACAATAAATTAGCATGTGTTCTATTCTATGCGGTCATTGGTGTGATCGACACCTTAGGGACATATTTCAAGCATTAGCGGCGCGCCCTATCAGCCCGGGTAGCAAGCCCTGCTGGAGGTCCCGCAATGCATCGTGACTAGCACGAATCAAATATTTCCCTCCGGATTGATACGGTTCCAGTACCCCGGAAAGCCGTTTCGAGGAAATGCCAAACCTTGTGCACAAGTTATCCCAGACCATGCAAATGCATGAACAATTCATATTATCATACAAAGCATCGAAATAAACAAAGAAGTAAAGCAGCAGTATATATCTCATGCAACAGTTCATATTTTCTCAAGGCGGTGTTCCGATTTTGGTATCCCATAGTCCAAACTCTATCCGAGGCACTAGGCCGCCACCAACAACCAATTCCCTTTATAAACCAACTCAAGTTATAAGGTGTGCAAGCATATAGTAATTTAGTCTACAAATCCCATATTCCTTTCTTAGTGGCTGGCATACATTGTGGCAAAGGATTTCCTAGGCGTCCAACCGGGCATCATCGAGTGAACGTTTGAAACATTAGAGATGTGGGCGTGAAGAAGTAGGAAAGAAGGGTCCAAACCACTCACTGGTTAAGGGAAAAGTAGCTGAAACAAGGAATCCCGCCTAGCGACGATCAAACGTCAGTTACGCAGACCTGCACAGCACGAGCACCAATTAGAATTCTTGCCTATCCTTTCTTACCGAACTCCCCAAGAATCAAAGCTCCAAACGATAAAACCAGCAGCGAAAACCAAGCAAATCGAAAGCAACACCAAATCAAAATCCCAAAGCGGCAATCAAGAAAACCAAGCAACAAACACGAAAACTATTGGACTCGTTTCAATAGAGGCCTTTCCATGAGTTGGAAAGGATCATCGCATTTCGTCCGTGGCAAGAAGATACCGAAGTTCTAAGCTACGACTCAGACGGACTAGCCACAAGCCCAATTACGTAGTACACATCCCGGTCGGATCGGGATTTGAGGCACTACAAGACCGATGGCTGCCTCTACGTCTGCAGGCTCCTGTAGGCAAGTTCGAGGATTACTATCATAAGACCAAGCATGGCTTAGGGTACGTCACGTCTCCCATAACCCCTGAAGGCTCGGATAAAGAAGATGAGTTACACTCTCACTCTTCAGAATCTTTCTCGTGGGACTCCGATGTCAGTATTGGGGAGATGCTCAAGCAAACATTGTCTGCCAACATGGTGTCAGCTGACCCTTAGGAAGACGATGAGGCTCCATATGAACTCTTCGAAGTAGAACCATGGGCCCAACGCCTAGACACATAATGAGAGATGCAATTCGAACAATGAGAATCTCCCACTGAGGATGAAGTCATACAAATCAATCTGGGCGATGAATCCTCCCCTAAACCTATCTTTATCAGCAAGAGTCTGTCCGATGAGGATCAAAAATTCCTGCTACAGCTCGTTAGGGAGTACATCGATGTCTTTGCCTGGAGCTACGAAGACATGCCGGGACTGGACCCCCAAATTATGGTTCATAAACTCAATATCTTGCCGAACGCTAAGCCGGTCAAGCAATAACAACATCAATTTTGGCCGAACATCATGAACGCCATCAAAGCTGAAGTCAATAAATCGATAGCTAGTGGCTTCATCCACGAGAAACAGCATCCGGATTGGGTGGCCAACATCGTGCCCGTCGTAAAAAAATAATGGGAAGATTCGAATCTGTATCGACTTTTGTGATCTGAATACGACATGCCTTTAGGACGAGTTTTCCCTTTCGATCACAGACATAATGATCGACAACACTTGTGGCTTTGAGCGCATATCCTTCATGGACGGATTCTCGGGCTATAATAAAATCAAGATGTTTCCTGACGATGAGAACATACATTATTTCGAACGCCGATAGGAGTGTATTGTTACACATTCATGCCTTTCGGTCTGAAGAATGCAGGTGCTACATACCAGCGAGCTATGAGCACCATACATCTATACAAGATAGTGGAATATTATATTAATGACATTGCTATCAAGATTCGCTATAAAGATGATCACCTCCGAGACTTGAAGACTATGTTCGACCTGATGCGTGTGCACCAACTCAAGATGAATCCGTCCAAATCCTTCCTAGGAGTCTCCAGCGGCAAGTTCTTGTGTTTCGTCATAACTTTGAAGGGTATCCACGTAGATCCTGACAAGACTAAAGCGATCCTTGAAATGCACCCACCAAAAAATCTCAGAGAACTTCATGGCCTTCAAGAAATACTGGCATACATCAGGAGGTTTATATCAAACCTCTCTGGATGTTATCAGTCGTTCACGCATTTTATGAAGAAGGGAGTCTCGTTTGTCTAAAACAAAGAATATCAGCGCGCCTTCGACGACATCAAGGAGTATCTCATGAATTCTCCAGTATTATTGCCCCCATTATGGGAAAATCTTTCTTGCTATATGTGTGGGCACTGGATCACTCCCTCGGATCCCTACTAACCCAAAAAAGTGATGCAGGTCATAAATATGCTATCTACTATCTCAATAGGATGATGGTTGGCGCAGAGCATAGGTACAACCACATTGAGAATGAGTGCCTCGCTCTGGTCTTCGCCATTCAGAAGACCCGCCATTACGTGACAGGACAAACCATCCATGTGATCTCGCGAGTTAATCCTCTCAGGGTCCTTATGACTAAACTAGGAGCACTCAACTCTCGTCTAGCCATATGGGCAATACAGTTGTCGTCGTACACCATGGTATTCATCCCACAAAAGGCGGTCAAAGGCCAAGCATTAGCAGATTTCCTGACAGCCCACCCTTTAACAAAAAACTTAAAGATCTATGAGGAGATCCCAGACGAAGTAACGGGCTCAAACATGACCACAAGCATAGAAGTCGTTCGGCAAATGTTCTTCGACGGTGCTTCAAAAATAGGGCCATAGGCGATATTATTGCTGGCATCGGGATAGTACTAATTTTCCCACATAATCTGGTCATAAATCGCCCTTACTCCCTAACATAGCCCTGCTCCAATAATGTAGCAGAGTACAACGCCCTCATCATTGGGCTCCAACTAGCTAAACAAGTAGGAGTAGACTACCTGGAGGCCTACAACGATTCTACGCTGATAGTCAATCAGGTCCGGGACGAATACGAGGTCCGGCATGAGGACTTGATTCCCTACCACCAAGACGTGCTTGGAATAATCTCCACCTTCGAGAGGTTCTTCATAGAGCATGCCCCTCGACTACAGAACATCGAGGTTGATACTTTGGCCAGCCTCGCTGCCTCCCTGGCCGTCCCGGTCAAGACCCATCAGCTGATCACAATAGTCGGTCAGGAGCTGGTATACCCAAAAAATAACCTCTGTCTGTGCCTGAGCTAGTCAGTAGAGACAAACACCAACTTCCAAGACTGGAGACTCTTATTTATCGACTACGCAATCTATAAAATTCTCTCCGAGAACCCAAAGGAAGCCACTTCCATCAAAAGATGTTCCCTCCGGTTCTATTACGATACTGCTACCAAAATGCTGTATCGTCGTTCCTACGTTGGTCTTATGCTACAATGCCTATCGAATGCAGAAGCGAAGCAGGCTCTCCGTGAGGCTCACAATGGGGTTTGCGGTCTCATCGGTCCAGACCCAAGCTAAAGGACCGTCTTCGGAGAATAGGTTAATATTGGTCGACAATGCTAGCGGATGCTGTTGACTATGCTAGGAAGTGCCAAGCATTCCAAATTCATGCAGACTTTATCCACCATCCATCAGAATTCCTACACCCAACGGTAGCATCTTGGCCATTTGAAGTATGTGGAATGTGTTACGACCTGCACCCAGAATAAGGGTACAAGTAGTGAACAACGCCCAGCCTACGTCGCAGCATCAGCGGTAGAACGCTGTCTGGGTCAACCATATTATCTAAATATCTCATACAATATATACATGGTACTTGTTAATGTCATCTCAACTCCAAACCGAGGAATAATATAGTATATGATAATGGCAAATAATACTCAATCACAATATAAAACTAAAGGAGGATGAAAGCACGATATGGAATAAAAGAGAGAAAAGAGCCACAATACATCCACAAGTCTAAATCCATAAGTCTAGACATAGCCACTCTCAAAATAATATATACATGCCATGAGTCTGGAAATGAGACTAATACAATATCCAAATTATATAACTAAGCCCCTCAAACACTAGTACTAAGTCCTCCTGCTCTAGGGGAGAATCCTTCAATGGTTTGCCATCCTGCGGCCCATAATAAGTGGGGGCACTGCTCCACAAGCCAATCATCAGAAAAATATATCCAATCAGGATTGAAATAAAGTACATACTTCTGAAAGCAGTTCCAAATACATAATAGAGCATATATAATAAATAATAGAAAAAGAATACAATATTACTAGCAATAGAAAATGACAATGAACTAGAGTGAACATGTAATGTACTGGAAGTAAAGAATAAACAATATGAATAACTGTAAGTGATGAAAATAGATAAACTAGCTAATGTGTCATAGAGTACAAGTTCGTTATATGACCTATTTGGTTTAAAAATAAATACAATATGGTAACTCGATTACATATGTGATATGTAATTGACATGTACACTTGGGCTTGATCACATAACCAACTCCTACTCTCTCGTCCCCAACCAATACTCATGGATCCAATCATGATACGTTACGAATACAAATATAAGCACACTAAAAATGAGCAGTGTGTGAACATGAAGTATACGATAATCAATACTCGATACACACGATAAAATACATGTGAAGGAGTACCCGCTGAATACGGTAGGGGATAACATCTCCTGACAGGATCCATATAGTACCAGTCCGTGTAGCCACTATGTCAGAATCAAGTAAACAGTTTTAGAACATGTGATATATACACTATCATAAGAAAAAAACTAACAGAGAGATATACTCGTCTGGTATCCGGTGCAAGAAACAGTAATCAGTGCTCAACTAAAGTCCAAGAGTCCTAGATAAGATATGAAATATAAGTGTTAAAGATTGATTTAAAATAATCTACATAATTAAATAGTTAATGGTGATGTTTCTAGGTCACTTCTAGGTTCAAACTAGGTCAATCTAGTCAATATTAGTCATATACTAGCTAGTACTAGGTTATACTAAGTGTTTTGGCTTGTACTAGTTAATACTTAGCTAATGTTAGGCTATTCTAGCTAATGCTCAAGTATTCTAGGTTATTATAACCAGAATGGAATACCCCTAAGTATCAAATATCTCAATATTAGAACTTGGTATTAGTAGTACTAATACTCTCCAACTATCCAAAATCCACAACTTAACCTATGACTTATTACCTATATACTCTATCTTATTACCTTGGTCATAACTCTCTACTAACTATATAACTGCTAACTAAGGTCAAGCTAAGGTACTACTTTACCTTACTAAGTACTAACCCTCTAACTAATATCTTAGTGTGTACTTTCCCCAACTCAAATCTTGATAAGTAACTAGTATCTCAATCATACCCCACTGTCAACATCACTGATGGTGTTTTAGCATCATCCACTGGCACTTGGTATCCTACTGATACACTACCCTTAGTCCAACACACTCCTATATACTATACTGAAACACTACTAACTAACACTTGCATACCTCATGGATACCCCCAACTGGTTGACAGTCCAACTGCCCTCACTTGTTGTCCTGCAGCAGTGCTCGACACCCTTGTGTTTGATGATAAACGAAAGAAATGAAACTAGGTTTATACGAAACCCTTTCTTTGTTTACAAACAAGAAAAAGAAGTACAATTAATCCTATATGAGGATATTAAGTACAAAAAATAATTCTGGGAAAATATTGCTGTAGGAGTCTGATCTGCGGTCGATCACTTTGTCCCTTGGACCATACGATGACGAAGAAGTGTTGTAGAAGAAGAAGAAGAAGCTTCAAATATTGCAGGAGGGATTTAACTCTCTTTGCCAAAAGTTGTCTATCAACGCTCTCTGTCAGTGCTCTCTGCTCTTTCTTTTCCGACCTTGTCTCTTCTGACCGATCGATCGATGCCTACCTCTCTTCTGCCTCGTTTACCTGTGACCGAAGGTCTGTATTTATAGAGCTCAGTCATAGTAACTGTCAAGTAGGCGTAGAGACCAGATTGTGCAGAGAGTGGCACCCTTTACGCGACGGTTATAATAACTGCTACCCACGTCTGAATGATCTCCTGAATCCGCGTGTGACGCGTATCCCATTATGAGGTAATGCGTATAACTGCTTCTCGAAGATCATGGCATGCAAGCCACATAGGTAACTGCCCTTCGCGTAGAGATGGTTGGCATAAAACCCAAATAATTGACTTGTTGGCGTAAAAGCCAAGTAGTTGTCTTATTGGCGTAAAAGCCAAATAGCTATTTTGTTGGCGTAGAAGCCAAATAGCTGTATGTTGGCGAAAAGCCAAATAGCTGTCTGTTGGCGTAAAAGCCAAATAGCTGTCTTGTTGGCGTAAAAGCCAAATAGCTGTCTTGTTGGCGTAAACGTCAAATAGCTGTCTTGTTGGCGTAAAAGCCAAATAGTTGTCTGTTAGGTAACCAGCGTAAAGATAGCCAATTATCCTTCTTGACTGAGGTCTTGAGCGTATTCTGGGCCAAGTAGCCTTATCATGTACCTTGGCAAATATAGCCTGAGTTGGCGTATTTCGAGGAGATAGCATAAGGCGTGCTCCTATAGTTGAAAATAGCCTGGTTGGCGTATTTCGAGGAGATAGCGTACGGCGTGCTCCTATAATTGAAAATAGCCTGGTTGGCATAAAATGCCAGGATGGTGATGTGAGCGTATTAGCCCTAATTTTAGCTCTCCCAGTCATTAAAAATAGAACAAAATCTCGTGCATTAAATGCAGAGATCTGCCTCCATATCGCGCATTAACTGCAGAGATATGCCTCGAGTTCTGTACGAAGAACAGCTTTTGACGTGGCGTCTAATTTCGTCTTATACTGAGCGTAAAAGCTCGTCTCTGCCTGTGTAAAGTAGGCAGCGTATTCCTTGAATGCGTAAAAAAATGACTTGTATCAAGGATAAGTCGCTAAACGATGGTCTGGGCTTCTGTGCAGAATCATCATTACAACCGTCCTCTTGATCGTCGTGCAGTACCCTTTGTCAGGAGTTAGGTTCACTGTTCTGTCTGACAGGTTCATTCGAGGAATATGAAGAGTTTCTCGTACAACTTCACGCCGCATTAAAAGCAAGCGTATTTTACGCCGAAGTGGCGATGTAGCAACCTTTTTACGCCAAAGCAGTCTGGAAGTACTGCTTTATGTGGGCTGTTCTGGAGCTCTATTTTACGCTGAATAGCGTTGAAGCTCTGTTGTACGCCAATGGCTCTGAAGTCATATTTTACGCCACACAGTGCTGGAGCTCTGTTTTACGCGGGCTTCATGCACTTTGGGGGTTTTACGCATATAACTCCCCAGCGTATTTTTTATGCTTCTACAAGACCCCCTTCAAAGTTTTCAAATTCCTCGTAATTTGAAATACTTTGAATGAAGCATGAAACGGTCAAATTTGACTCGTTCTGCGAGGCTGATTTTTCGGAGATATTTAGGAAGTTGTTGGGAACGGGTATGTTCTCTTCTGCCTATATAAAGGCAAGTGAGTGAACCTGTTTTTCCACACTTCCTTCACCAAAAAGATGGTTGCCGAGATTCATCGGGCTGACCTGAGGAAGAAGAAGAGCATGCTCTTCCAGCATATAAGGAGCCGTAAAAGAAGGCGTCTTCGAGCAAATATCCTCTACAACGATGGATCATGGAAGGATATCATAGCTTCCTTTGCTCGGGATAATCAGCAATTTCATATGGCGATTCGTAAAGGAGAGAGGAAGGGTCTCATCGGACCACACAGCTTGCTAGCTGTATTATCTCCCATTATGAAGCTGGACGAAGGTAGGCAGCCTGGCCCTGTCTTCCAGTATTGTGTTGGGTCTGAATCCCTAACACAATTCTAGGGCGTGGCTGCCATGGTGTATGGAGGGTGGCCTTGAATAATGCAGGCCCAGTTCTGTATCCTCCCGCCATTAATCATTTTCTTGTTCATCGGCCGTAGAAGCCGATAAAGTGCCGTAGAAGCAGAAAAAGATCTCCACCAATATGAGAACCTGGCACAACAGATTCCCAGCGTGATCTTTAAATGAGAATGAGAAACCCTTTGTAGAAAAATGATTTCCATCATATGTAATCATAAAAATAAAAAATCCTTTGTAAACCGGATTTCCATCATATGTAATCATGATTAATAGATCTGTCTTCTTTTACGCATTGCTGATTTGCCATATTTGCTGTGAGGAAGTCTGATAATGTGCAGCTTCGACATATCTGAATAATTTTATGCTGACTCTGATAAATGATTATCTGGTCACGTCCCGACTTTTACGTATAACGGTAGATGCGTAAAAAGCTCTTTTAGCATTAAGTTGTCTTGAAGATCCAACTGTCATGCTGTTTTTGGACGAGGAGTCGCATAGAATTCTGAACTATCACTTCTCTGATACGAAGAATTTTTGTTCAGAATATTATCTTCAAGAATGGTTTCCCAAAAATTCCTCGACATAAGGCAAGAAATGTTCGCCGAACAGGCCATACTTGAGCTTAGATGTAAAGGATTCTGGCTAGACTTCAAATGAACTTCTAGTGGCCCAAGGAGAAGAGTCATCTTCAATGCTGACATCTGTATGTTTTAGGCACTTGGAATGTTTTGTAGCCAAAAAGGAGCATTTTTTGCGTAAACCCTTGTAATTGGCTTTTTGTAGCTTCTGAGCGTAGAATCATAGATCTGTAGCTTCTGTGCGTAAAACCATAGATTTATAGCCTCTGAGCGTAAAATCATAGATTTGTAGCCTCTGAGCGTAAAAGCTCCTGAGCGTAAAAATCGTAGATTTGTAGCCTCTGAGCGTAAAATCATAGATTTGTAGCCTCTGAGCGTAAAATTATAGATTTGTAGCCTGCGTAAAATCATAGATTTATAGTCTCTAAGTGTAAAAGCTCCTGAGCGTAAAATCGTAGATTTGTTTACGCAGTATGACTGTCCGTCTTCTTTTTCAAATGATAGGCTGACGTGGTCCCCAATCATAACCGACTATTAAATATCAGATTTGGTTAGGGATTCGAAGAGTCATCTGAACTCTATAAATAGCCCAAGGTCTTGAGAGGGAAACCCTTCATCTGTCTTTGCAAAACCCTTCGTCTCTTTGAGAACTCTTCGTCTTCATCTCTTCTCTGAGAACTTAGAGCTTCGCCATGGCACCGAAACAGGCTTCCACTGCTAAGGGAAAGAAAGCTGCTTCCTCATCATCTCGCTCCTCTGCTCAAGCACGAGCAACCCCCATTAGGCTGAGCGAGCCCCGATCTGATCGGAGTGCCCCACCGTCGAGCTACGCACCGGGCATTACAGGTAAAGACTTCGAGAGGAATAAAACCCTTCGCACACGTTGTACGTGTATGCACAAGGTCATCTTTTGTGCTGAGAGTCTCTTCGGGAAGATGATGCACAGAGATGTTTTATCATTATGCCCACATTTTTAATGTGTTCGCGTAAAACTCTATCTTTTGCAGTCTGGCGTAGAAACTCAGACTGTCAATTTTTGGTGTATACTGCAAATTTTGAGTTTTACGCGCTGGCGTAAATTCCAGCGTAAAAACTCAAATTTTGGCAGTCTGGCGTAAAGACCCAGACTGTTAGATTTTTGACGTATACTGCCAACCTTGAGTTTTACGCACTGGGAATAGGTTCCAGCGTAAAACTCAAGTTATTGCAGTCTGGCGTAAAAGCTCAGACTGTTAGGCTTTGGCGTATACTGCAAGAGTGTTGCGTCTAGCGTAAAAACTGACTTGTTTTCTTGCATTTTACAGTGGACTTGCAGATTCCTCCTTTGGCTGAAGTGATGGGCTCTGCTACTGGGATGCTGAATTCTAATTATTTGGAGGACTTGTCACATGTGACATTCCCCATCTCTGGAGGCAAGTATCCTCAAGAAAGAGGAGCCCTGATCTCGGCCCAGGGAGAACGCATGTTGCTGAGTATGATCAGTGGGGAGCCCCTGACATACATAGATGGGACTGAGTATAGGAAACCAGCTTTCCTATTCGGGGACATCATTGATAAGCAGTCCCAGACCAAGCCCAAGAAGGAGGATTGGGTGTTTTCTGCTGAGGGCATGATCATGTATCTGCCAAAGATGCCCAGAGATTACCCCATGTCTACGTTCTTCCATGCCACGCATCCTAGGAAGATGTCATGGACCCTGACTCCTGATCTTCACGGCCAGCCGGGGAAGATCTTTTACAGGAAGGGTTAAACCGAGGGGTATTTGTAAGCAGTCCCTCAGGTCCTGTCATGCCCTTCAGAGGGTTATTGCCGGGCAGCGTCCCGAGTGAAGACACTTCACTGATCCAGCCGCGTCAGATATCGACTTTCTGCAATAACTTCATGGGGCAGGAAGGAGTGTACCCCAAGGTTAACCCTCGCACCAGTGGGTGGCTTAGCCCTGGGAATCTCCGATGGGCCAGTTTAACTGCCTGGGCCCTGAACACTTCCAGACGGAGCTGGAGAGTATTGGCTTGTTCGCGGCTGTGAGCGCTACCAGTGTTTGACTGCCTCTCAACCCCAACTTGTTCTTGGCTTTGATGGAGCGGTATAACTCGCTCACTGGGACTTTTGCCACTCCGCTAGGGGAGCTGGGACTGGCCCTTCATGAGATGGCAGAAATCTCAAGGCTGCCAATGGGAGACACTCCTTATGAAGAGTACGTTCCCACAAACAGGGAGCTGAGGGATACAAACCCTCGGGCAGTGGCAGTGTATCAAGAGTTGATGAGCCACTACCTTGCATGCACCACCTTCTACGGGGAGCCCTCTGGTTTAGCCCATACCAACAAATGGGCATCCTACCTCTTCTTCCATCAGGGCAGAAATGCCAAGCCTGACAAGGTTGTAGATAGCCAGGATAAGCCTCTGAACCTTCTGAGCATGCTTAGTGCCAACACGATCGATGACCTCATCGAAGATGCGGGGGCTCAAGACAGTGTTCTCGATGAGGAGGTAGGGGGTTATCCTGCAGGCACTAAAGCCTACAGTTATATGAGGCATTATCGCAAGCCTCTGTCAAGGGAAGCTCAACTGGCTGGCTTTCTCTCTATCTGGCTACGTCGATGGGTAGTGCCTGGCATCGCGTCTGCGGATCGTATTCATCGGAACATCTTATGGCCCACAGTGCGTTTGGTATTTGGAGCCAGATTGGGCCTTCTTCCTGCCATGGTATGCAGGATACAAGCTGGCCTGAGAGCCATTACTGATGGGCTGCTGGCTGATGATACACAGCGTGAAGCATATCCTAGAGTGGAACTGACATTCCTATATCTGATGGGATGGTTGATCCTTCACAACACCCGAGTGATGTCTCCCGGATCCTCCAGTGGTTCGGGCAATAACTTCCTGTTGAATTACATGAATTCTTCTTGGAATGTGACTAGCGTCATAGACTGTCGGCTAGCACTAAATTTTGCCCATAGTTGGAAGATCTTCTGCACCGTCCCCTGCGTACATATCAACCAACATGGGACTAAACTTCAGGATGCAGGACAGGGGAAGACTATTCTCTCTCCTGAAGCCTTTTACTGGTTGGTCTGCATTAGACCTTCTCATCTGCTGTACAGAAGTGAGGACAACTGCTACTTGGAGCCTTATCTGCCAAGCCAGTTCGCCAGGCAATTTGGGTACGACCAGTTGCACGTGGGGAATCCGATCACCAGCTTCAAGTTCAAAGGTGGACTCATTGATGGGGCTAGAGGATGGCAGTATTTCATCATGGGTTGTACTGCAGCAACCTTTACTGTGCCCGCGACTTCTCTCTCCATGGAGTTGCGTATTCTTCATTTGTACGCGCAGTTTTATGCGTCCATCAATACCTTCCATCGTGATTTTGATATACATGGAAGTTTCAGAATGCCATCTCGTAGGTCCACTAGAAAAGAGAAGATACCATCTGTCTCCTCTGATGAAGGTGATGAAACCACCGGTGCAGATGACTATTTGGTGATTTTACCAAGAGGCGTAATAGCTCCGCCAGCAGAGCCTCTCGTGATTTTCCATAAGCGGAAGGCTTCCACTCAAAAAGAGCCTTCCCCCCGCAATAAGAAGCAGGTTACTGGAGGTCCTAAAAAGACTTCCACCAAGAAGGCTTCTAGGAGTGAGACCATTCTTTCCCCTGTTGGGGGTGATTCTTTGATCAGGGGTCCCTCGCCATTTAGAGAGGGAACCTCCACAGTCCCAGCTGACAGTGCTGGAGATTCTTTGCCCACAATTGCTGCTGCTACCACCGTTACTGGTAGTGTTTCGAGATCGCCTTCGAGACCGAGCGTGATAAGGTTCAATATACCTTTATCAAGACAAATAATGGGTCCAGCCCCTCCTTCGTCTGTAAATATTTCCAGCAAAATTCTACCCGATGAGCCTCGGGTAGATCTGGGTGATGAATGGGATGACTACTCCCTGGCGTCAGTTGGTGCATCCCCTTCTCCAGGTATGACAGCTTGCTTAGCATCATTAAGAAATAATTTAGCTGTACAGGCTGCAGATGCAACATATCTACCATCGGCCATGGGTAAATATTGTCTCCACGCTTTTTTCAGGAAAATTAACATCAAATTGATATTAACTTTCTCTTGTCTTCTTTTCAGGCGAAGACATCTTTGGGGAGGGCGGAGTTGACGCAACTTCTGACTTTGTTACGGATCCTGCTAATGAAACGACGATGCCCGACGTCGAAGAAGCATGCTTTGAAGTTGCCGACCCTTCATCTGCAACATTCTCGGGTGTCATCCCGCCAATAGCAGTCCAAATAACATCAGAGGAGGATGAGCCTACCATCTCGACTGTGCCTCCTTCGTTGAGCATGCCAGCAACTTCAACCATTGCTGGGGTCTCTTCTTTTATCGCACCATCTGTAGAAGCGACGACTGTGGCAACATCCTCTGTCAATGTTCCAGCAAGGGGATTTACCGATATCGCGGCCACTCCCAGCGTCCATTCGAACTTTGCTATGCTAGTTGAACAATATACTAGCATATTCTACATCACTTTGAAAGCATTGATATCCATGGTGCTGGAGAAGAATCTAGGTTTTGTTGCTCTGAAGATGTCCTCCAATCTCACTATAGCACAGATTAGAAATTTCAGTGACGCTGAAAGAGCTAATACCCTAGAGCAAATAGTTAATGGTTTAGAACAACCCATTAACGAATATTTGCACATATCCCGAGGCAGCATCGACGATCTGGTTCAGGCTGAATATGACTCCTTAACTACGGAATTTGCTCAACAAATGGAATCTCTAGACAAATCCATCCAAGCACGGCAACAAGAGATGGATGAAGAGCAGGCTATCTTGGTAGAGGTCATTCCCCAGCTAGCTAAGTGCCAGGCCGAGTGTGAGGGAAATGAAGCGAGGGTTCGAGAATTGGAAGTTGAACTCGCTCAGGCAAGGGAGAGGCTTCTCAAGACATCGGTAGTTCGTGATGTATTTGAGGGCCAAGTGAAGACAGCTCAGCAGAACTTGACACATAAGAGCGTTACCCACGCAAGTTTTGTTGATGCTCGGTCCGAACTATCTCACTTGAGCAATGACGAGGCAAGGCTGGAACGGGCTCGTGCTAGCATTTTGAACTCCCGGGATGAGAGGATGGCTGCTTTGGCGCGACAGATTCACGATTTAACTGCTCCTCCCCAATGATGTACCTTTTTGCTTCTTTGCTCCTTATTTTATCAGAAATAATAAAGATACATTTTCTGACTTTTTTGGACCCATCACTTTAGAATGTAAATGATAGGCTAGGATGAAAGTAATATCAGAGGTAATATGAACATGATATACTTTCGATAAGGTTTTGACTAAATGTAAAACTATTCAGGGGTAATATGAACCTGATAGAATATAATCCAACAAAATTTGTATACGACCTATCAGAGGTAATATGAACATGATAGGTTTACAAATTAGTTAAGGATATCTATTCATAGGTCATACGAATCTGATAGAATATAATCCAGCTAACCTTTGTAAGTAATATCGTCAGAATAAGATCTTCATCCTACTCCATTAAGCAAAGTAGATCGAGCATAGTATTTCTTCAGGGATTTGCCGTGGATAGGAGCCATTATCAGATTTTCAATAGGTTTGGCTAATCTGTAAGCGCCATTTGGGAATATTGTCTCAATCGCATAAGAGCCCTCTATTTCTTTGCGATTGTTTGTGTGAACTTCAGATATCGTACTAGAGTAAATATGGACGTAGTACAATCCCGTGTTTGTTGAAGATATCCCACTGGGGGATCTTTGGTGGACTTATTATTTGTTGCGCACGTTGAGTGCAAATAATAAGTTCGAAATAAGCCCTATCAGAGGTAATACCGACCCGGCTATTTTCAAGTATAGGAGTACGCCGTATGCTATCTCCTCAAAATACGCCAACTCAGGCTACATTTGCAAAGATGTGTGATAAGGCTATTCAGCCCAGAATACGCTCAAGACCTCAGTCAAGGAAGGATAATCGGCTATCTTTACGCTGGCTACCTATCCATGCAGCATTAAGCGTTACGCAAAACTTGGCTTCTACGCCAACACGACAGCTACTTGGCTTCTACGCCAACAAAATAACTACTCAGCCTCTACGCCAATATGACAGCTACCTGGCTTCTACGCCAACATGACAGCTATTTGGCTTCTACGCCAACTTGACAACTATTCGGCTACTACGCCTACTTGGCTTTTACGCCATCAGAACAGCTATTTGGCTCTTACGCCAACGAGACAGTTATTTGGCTTTTATGCCAACCATCTCTACGCTAGGGGCAGTTATCTATGTGGCTTGCATGCCATGATCTTCGATGAGTGATTATACGTGTTATCTCATAATGGAACACACGTCACACGCCGATTCAGGAGATCATTCATACGTGGGTAGCAGTTATTATAACCGCCGCGTAAAAGGTGCAGCTCTCTCCGCTGTTCGGTTTCTACACCGACTGTCACTGAACCCTATAAATAGAGACCTCTGGTCACGGAGGTCCAGGGTCGGAAGGTCGAAGATTTTTGAAAAGGGTCAAATCTTGGAGGGGAGAAGTCACAGACAAAGGTTGAATTCAAAAGAGAGTATATCCAGAGAGTGTTGACTACTTTGGCTACAAGAGTTCGATCCCTCCTGCAGTCTTTGAAGCTTCTTTTTCGTCTTCTACAGCACTTCTTTGTCATCGTGTGGTCCAAGGGACAAAGTGATCGACCGTAGATCAGACTCCTATAGCAATATTTCCCCAGAATCAAATTTTTGTACTTAATATTCTCGTATAGGATTAATTGTACTTCTTTTTCTTGTTTGTAAACCAAAGAAAGGGTTTCGTATAAACCTTATTTCATTTCTTTCGTTTATTATCAAACACAAGATGGCGACTCTGCTGGGGAGTACTTTCTCATCTGACGAGAAAGCCATTGCTCAACACGATGCTGTATCCGTCGGATCAACGAAGAAGACTCTGGTCGTCCAATTCGACCAATTTGCTTATGAAGACATGCTTCACGCAGGGGATGGCTCTCGTTCCCTCTCTGTCTAAGACAACAGGAAGTTGCGTAAAGTATGGATGCCCCGGACATCCTCTACCCTTCCTGAAGGCTCTCTCTCTCCGACCAACAAGGTTGTGACAATGCAACCTATGCGCCCTGCGCGTAAAATTCTGTCTCCCGTCTGTGACGTGGCAGACAAAGCTTCTGGCAATGCCTTAGCGCCAATCCAGAAGTCTACTCCGCGTCCCGCGCATAAAATTCTGTCTCCCGTCTGTGACATGGCAGACAAAGCTTCTGGCAATGCCTTAGCGCCAATCCAGAAGTCTACTCCGTGCCCCGCACGTAAAACTTTGTCTCCCGTCTGTGACGTGGCAGACAAAGCTTCTGGCAGTGCCTTAGCGCCAATCCAGAAGTCTACTCTGTGCTCCGCGCGTAAAAATACATCTCTCGCCTATAAGGAGGCAGATGGTCCTTGCAATCACCACAAGGGAAAACAAGTGGCGGATTTCCCGACCTCTCGACTTTTACGCCATCAAGAGAAGAATTTGCCAGCTCTTCAGAGTACGCGGGACACTGAAGGCGGATTGAGGACTTCCTCGGTTTTATGCCAACCTGTGCAAAGCTTCAGATTACGCCAGGACAAGCCCTTCGACGTAAAAAAGACCCAGTTTATGGGAAGATACGCTCCATGGATCATGTGCTACTCACATGGCTGAATTGCTGTATTCTTATGGCAGGGAGAGAGTTATGGTTCCTAATCTCCACATGCCTATTGATGTAAAAAGGCGGAATAAGCCATCATCTTCTTCTGATTATCTCCCTGATTTGCGTGATTTCCTAATCCAGAAACGGAAAGACAGGGGTCAAAATCAAGACTCAGTGCCCCTAACTACCAAACGTAGGGAGATCATGTGGGAAGATGCGTCAACATCTAATGTTGTCATGACATATGGGCCACATGAAGAATCTGTCTTTATTGTCCCACCTACTCGCGACGATCAGCATCAAATAACCTTCGGTCGAATGCGAAATAGACCGATTGTACAAGAATAATCTCACGAGTCTGATGGCGGAAAAATGCAAATCCACAGATATAGCCCACAGGCTTTAAAAATTATACAAAGCATGGGTTATGATTTAAAATTGAAGCAAGGCCTCAATTATGGAAAAGACAGAAGAATACCGTTGTATGGTGATCCTCACTGTCAATGAACTCATTTTGGGTTAGGATATATCGCATCTCTTGCAAACTCCAAACCTTCAGAGTCTGATCCTGCAATACCAGAGGCAGGTCCTTCTAAATCAACTTCTGTGGACGAACGCAATGACATGTCTGGGGGTAGTCTCCCTCGACAAAACAGAGCAGCATCCAAAGCTGGGGGTAGAATTCCCTCTGAATCCGAAGATGATGCAGCTATGACCGTCTTTCCTGAAGATCGTACGACTCAGGTGTCGGCAGCCCGAAAGCCAAAGGGGACTTTCTCCTTCAATGATGATGACATCATTAAAATCTTCAATATATTGATGAAGGAAAACAAGCTTCGGCTACCCAACATCAGATACCCTGAAAGGGATGGCAATGTCGATGACCCAGAATATTGTCTCTTTCATCGGTACGTTCATAACCCCACAAGGGCATGCTACATACTGAAAAGAAGAATCCAGGAGTTGATCGACGCCAAAGTCATCACTTTATATCTATAAACAAGACGACAGTCACGGCAAATTGATCTCACTCCAACGTGTCAATTTGCCCTTCAAGAGGTACCGGATATTAATCCCCATCAATTTAGCCAGCAGAATGATCCTTTGGTCTATCCTCTTGTTCGGATAGACTACACTCAACGAATCACTCCTAAAATAAGTTTTTTCAGACATCGATTATCATGTACATATTACCTCTAATATCGGTTGTCATCTCAACTTAACACCCGTATTTAACTTTAAGTACGCCAGTGGTGTTGAGTCCACAAAAATTGCCATGTCCATATTACCTCTTAGCAGATATATAACTCCATCCCCAGTGGAGTCACAACTCAAAAGTTTATCATGTTCATATTACCTCTGAACAAACCTTTCGAGTTTTGGCTATCGATTATCATGTCCATATTACCTCTGATATCGGTTGTCATCTCAACTTAACACCCGTATTTAACTTTAAGTACGCCAGTGGTGTTGAGTCCACAAAAACTGCCACGTTCATATTACCTCTGGCAGGGCTTGCCTTGAACTTATTACTTGTACTCTTGTGCACAAGAAGTAATAGGTCCAATAGAAACGAATGGTTCATGTCCACATTACCCCTGAACTATTTCCATATTCTCCAACAGAGAAAAAGGTCAGTTCATATTACCTCTGAACTACGTCTCTCCACTATCCTCACAGAGTCATATTTTACAAACGTCTATATTACCTCTGTCAGGACTTGTCTCAAACTTATTATTTGCACTCTATGTGCGCAACAAATAATAGGTCCACCAAAGATCCCCCAACGGGATGTCCTCAACAAACACGGTATTGTACTACGTCCATATTATCTCTGGAACGATATCCGAAGTTCACACAAACAATCATAAAGGAATGAAGGGCCCTTTCTGATTAAAAGAACATTCCCAAATGGTGCTTACAGATGAGCCAAGCCTAATGGAAATTTCATAATGGCTCCTATCAACGGAAAATTCCCAAAGAAGGACTATACTTTGAACTCCTTTGCCTAAACGGAGTATGATGAAGATCTTATTCTGACGATACCACATACAAAGGTTAGATGGATTATATTCTATCAGGTTCATGTGACCTCCGAATAGATATCCTTAACTAAATTTATAAACCTATCATGTTCATATTATCTCTGATAGTGTTTAGTATACAAATTTGGTTGGATTATATTCTTTCAGGTTCATGTTAACTCTGAATAGATTTACATTCAGCAAAACCTTAACAAAAGTAAGTCATGTTCATGATACCTCTGATGTCACTTTCACCCTAGCCTATCATTTATATTCAAGAATGATGGGTCCACAAAGTCAGATAAAGCCTCTTTATTATCTCCGGGAAAGCTAATTACAAAAGAAGCAAAAGGGCACATCATTGGGGAGGAGCAGTCAAATCACGAATCTGCTGCACCAGAGCGGCCATGCTCTCATTTCTGGAGTCCAAGATGTTAGCGCGAGCCCGCTCTAGTCGTGCCTCGTCATCACTCAGGAGGGATAGTTCGGACCGAGCCTGTACAAAACCGGCACGGATGACACCCGCATGTGCCAAGTTCTGCTGAGCTTTATTCATTCGGCCCTTCAGCACATCTCGAGCTGCCGATGACTGGAGAGCCCACTCCTTTGCCTGAGCGAGTTTAGCTTCCAATTTACGGACCCTCGCTTCATTTTCCTCATGTTCGGCCTCGCACTGGGTTAGCTGAGGAATAACTTCCTCCAAGACGGCCCACTCTTCATCCATCTCCCGCTGTTGTGTCTGGATGGATTTGTTCAAAGATTCCATCTGCTCAGCAAGCTTCGCAGTCAAGGAGTCATACTCAGCCTGAATCATATCATCGACGCTGATTCGAGATAATTACAAATATTCGTTAATAGGTAGTTCTAAACCTTTAACTATTTGCTCCAGAGCATCAGCTCGTCCAGCGTCGTTGAAATTTCTGATCGGCGCTATCGCAAGCTGGGAGGACGTCAACAGATTACCAAAGCTCATATTCTTCTCTAGCACCATGGTTTTCAACTTTTTCAAACTGAGGTAGAATAGGCTGGTATACTGTTCAATCAGCATATCGAAGACCGGATGCACACTGGGAGTGGCTGCGATACCGGGAAATTGCCTTCCAGGAATGACCGTGGAGGATGTTGCCACAGCCGTTGCCTCTACAGATGGCGCTACAAAAGAACAAATACCAGCAACGGTTGAAGTTGCTGGTGTACTCAACGAAGGAGGCGCAGTCGCGATGATAGGCTCATCTTCCTCTGACGATATCTGGACTGCTGTTGGCGAGACGACGCCCAAAAATATTGTGGATGAAGGATCGGTAGCTTCAAAGCATGCCTCTTCGATATCAAATACCGCCGTTTCATCGGCCGGATCCGCGATAAAGTCAAAAGTGGCGTCAACTCCGCCCTCCCCATAGATGTCTTCGCCTGAAAAGAAGATAAGAGAAAGTTAATATCAATTTGATGTTAATTTTCTTAAAAGAGGAGTAAGGACAACATTTACCCATGGCCGATGGTATATATGTTGCGTCCGTAGCCTGTACGGCTAAATCATTTCTTAATGATGCTAAGCGAGCTGTCATACCTGGAGAAGTGGCTGCACCAACTGACGTTGGAGGATATTCTTCCCAATCTTCGCCAAGATCCACTCGAGGCTCATTGGATGGAATCTCACTTGAAATACTTACAGACGAAGTAGGGGTTACTCCCATTATTTGTCTGGTTAAAGGTATCCTTAAAATGCTCGGCCTCGTAGGCGATCTCGTAGCACTACCAGAAGCAGTAGTAGCAGCAGCGATCTCGAGCAAAGAATCTCCGGCACTGCCAGCCGAAACTTTGGAGGTTCCCTCTCTAAAAGGCGAAGGACCTCTGATCAAAGAATCATCCCCAACAGGGGAAACGACAGGCTCGCTCCTAGAAGCCCCCCTGGTATAAGCCCTTTTCGGACCTCTGGCAACCTTCTTCTTGCTAGGGGAAGGCTCTTTCGGAGTGGAAGTCTTCCGTTTCTGGGGGATAATGAGAGGCTCTGCCGACGGAGCTATTACGCCTCTCGGTATTGTTAACAGAAATTTGTCTGCCCCAGTGGTGTCTTCATTCTCATCCGAGGAAACAGACGGAATATCCTCCCTTCCAGTGGACCTATGGGAGGGCATCCTAAAACTTCCATGCACATCAAAATCTCGATGGAAGGTATTGATGGACGCATAGAACTGCGCGTATGAGTGCAGGATGCGCAACTCCATGGAGAGAGAAGTCGCGGGCACAGCAAAAGTTGCACCAGTACAACCCGTGATGAAGTACCGCCATCCTCGGGCTCCATCAACAAGTCCACCTTTGGACTTGAAGCTGGTGATGGCATTCCCCACATGTAACTGGTCGTACCCAAACTGCCTGGCGAACCGATTGGGCAGATAAGGCTCCAAGAAGCAATGATCCTCACTTCTGTACAGTAAGTGGGAAGGTCTAATGCAGACCAACCAGTAGAAGGCTTCAGGAGAAAGAATGGTCCTCCCATGGCCCTCATCCTTAAGTTTCGTCCCCTGTTGATTGATATGTACGGAGGGGACGGTATAGAAGAGTTTCCAGCTGTGGGCAACATTTAACGCCCGCCGGCAATCTGTGACGGTCGCCACGTTCCAAGAGGAATTCTTGTAATTCAACAAGAAGTTATTTCCTGAACCGCTGGCGGAACCGGGAGACATCACCCTGGTGTTGTGGAGGATCAACCATCCCATCAGGTACAAGAAGGGTAATTCCACCCTGGGAAAGCTTTCACGCTGCGTCTCATCAGCGAGAAGCCCATCAGTAAGGGCCCTCAGGCCTGCTTGTATTCTACATACCATAGCAGGAAGCAGGCCCAGTCTCGCTCCGAACACCAAACGCACTGCGGGCCATAAGGTGTTGCGATGGATACGATCCGCAGACGCGATGCCCGATACTACCCATCGGCGTAGCCAGACGGAGAGAAAGCCAGCCAATTGAGCTTCCCTTGACAGAGGCTTGCGACAATGCCTCATATAACTGAAGGCTTTTGTGCCTGCAGGATAACCCCCGATCTCCTCATCGAGAACATAATTCGGAGCCCCTGCGTCTTCAATAAGGTCATCGACCGTATCAGCATTGAGCATGCTTAGGAGGTTCAAGGGCCTATCTCGGCTATCTACCACCTTGTCCAGCTTAACATTTCTGGCCTGGTAGAAGAAGAGATAGGTTTTCCACTTGTTGATATGAGCCAAATCAGAGGGCTCTTTGTAAAAAGTGGTGCAGGCAAGGTAGTGGCTCATTAACTCCTGATACACTGCCACTGCCCGAGGGTTTGTATCCCTCAGCTCCCTATTTGTGGGAACATACTCTTCATACGGAGCGTCCCCCATGGGCAGCCTTGAAATTTCTGTCATCTCATGAAGGGCCAGGCCCAACTCCCCTAGCAGAGTGGCAAAAGTCCCGGTGAGCGAGTTGTATCGCTCCATCAACGCTAAGAACAAGTTAGGGTTGGCTGGCAGCCCAACACTTGTGGCACTCACGGCCGCGAACAAGCCAATATTTTCCAGCTCCACCTGGAAATGCTTCAGGGTCCAGGCAGTTAAACTGGCCCATCGAAGATTCCCCGGGCTAAGCCATCTACTGGTCCGAGGGTTAACTTTGGGGTACACTCCTCCCTGCCCCATGAAGTCGTTACAGAAGGTCGATATCTGGACCAGCTGGATCAGCGAACTGTCCTCACTCGGGACGTTACCCGGCAGTAATCCCCTAAAAGGCACAACAGGGCCTGAGGGACGGCTCGTAAAGGCCCCTCGGTTCAACCCCTTGTTATATAAAATCTTCCCCGGTCGGCCGTGAAGGTCTGGAGTCAGAGTCCACATCATCTTCCTAGGATGTGTGGCATGGAAGAAGGCCGAGATAGGGTAATCTCTGGGCATCTTGGGCAGATACATGACCGTGCCCTCAGCAGTAAACACCCAATCCTCCCACTTGGGCTTGGTTTGGGATTGTTTGTCGATAATATTCCCGAATAAGAAACTCGGTTTCTTATACTCTGTCCCATCCATGTATGTCAGGGGCTCCCCACTGATCATACTCAGCAGCATGCGTTCTCTCTGGGACGAGATCAGGATTCTCCTTCCTTCATGATAGTTGGCTCTAGAAATGGGGAATGTCACGTGGGACAAATTCTCAAGATGTTTGAGTTCAGCATTCCGGCAGCAGAGCCCATCACCTCAGCCAAAGGAGGGATCTGCAAGTCTACTGCAAAATGCAAGAAAACAAGTCAGTTCTACACTAGACGTTATACTCTTGCAGTTTACACCAAAGATTAACAGTCTGAGCTTTTACGCTGGAATTTATTTTCGATGCGTAAAACTCAAGGTTGGCAGTATACGCCGAAAAAATCTAACAGTTTGAGTTTTTATGCCAGACTGCCAAAATTTGAGTTCTTACGCCAGAATTTACATCCAGCGCGTAAAACTCAAAGTTTGTAGTATACGCCAAATTTTGACAGTCTGAGTTTTTTACGCCAGACTGCGAAAAGATGGAGTTTTTACGCTGACACATTAGAAATATGAGCGTATTGGTTCACATACACGTACAACGTGTACGGAGAGTTCTCTGAACTTCTTGCAATCTCTACCTGTAATATCCGGAGCACAGCTCGACGGTGGAGCATTTCGTTCCGATCGAGGCTCGTTCAGCCTAATGGGAGTTGCTCGTGCTTGAGCAGAGGAGCGAGAAGAGGAAGAGACATTCTTTCCCTTAGCAGTGGAAGCCTGTTTAGGTGCCATGGCGATTCTGAGTTCTCAAGAAAAGAGAACAAGAAGAAGGGTTTTTGGAAAGCAAGGGTTTTGCGAAGGCATATAAAGAGTTTTTTATCTCAGGACCTTGGGCTATTTATAGAGTTTGGATAACTCTTCAAATTCCTAACCAAATCCGATATTTAATGAGTCAGTTATGATTTGGGACCACGTTAGCCTATCATTCAAAAAAAGAAGACGGACAGTCAGTAGATCCAGATTTTACGTGCAGAGCAGATCTATGATTTTTACGCTCAGAAGCTCTTACGCTCAGAGGTTACAATCTACGATTTTACGCTCAGAGGCTACAAATCTACGGTTTTACGCTCAGTAGCTTTTATGCTCAAGAGCTTTTACGCTCAGAGTCTACAAACCTACGGTTTTACGCTTAGAGGCTACAAATCTATGATTTTACGCTCGGAAGCTTTTTACGCTCAGAGGCTATAAATCTACGATTCTACGCTCAAAAGTTACAGATGGCCAAATTACAAGGATTAACGCAGAAAATGCTCCTTCTTGGCTACAAAATTTTCTAAGTGCCTAAAACACACAGAACTCAGCATTGAAGATGACTCTTCTTCTTGGGTTGATTGGAAGTTCATCTGAAGTCCAGCCGGAATCTTTCTCAGAAATTCAAGTATGGCCTGTTTGACGGCCATTTCTCGCCCTTTCTTTTTCAAGGGATTTTTGGGAAACCATTCTTGAAGATGATGGTCTGAACAAGAATCCTTCGTATCAAAGAAGTGACAGTTCAGAAATTCTACGCGACTCCTCGTCCAAAATAGCATGACAGTTTTCTTCAAAGACGACTTAATGCTAAGAAGCTTTCTACGCATCTTCTGTTACGCATAAAAGACAGAACGAGATCAGATACTCTTTTATCAGTGTCGACGTAAAGTTATTCAGACGTGCCGAAGCTACACATATTCAGACTTCCTCACAGCAAATATGGCAAATCATCTGATGCGTAAAAGAAGACAATTCTATTAATCATGATTACATATGATGGAAATCCAGTCTACAAAGGGTTTTTCATCTTCATGATTACATATGATGGAAATCCTTTTTCTACAAAGGGTTTCTCATTTTCACTTAAGATCACACCAAGAATCTGCTGTGCCAGGTTATCGTATTGGTGTAGATCTTTTTTGTCTTCTACAAGCAGTTAATCGGCTTCCGCGGCCAATTAACAAGAAAATAATTAATGGCGGGAGGATACACAAATGGGCATGTATCAATTTCGCAAGCCCATCCTCCATACGCCATGGCAGGCATTCCCTAGAATTGTGTTAGGGGTTCAGACCCAACACAATACTGGAAGACAGGGCCAAACTGCCTACCCTCGTCCAGCGCCATGATGGGAGAGAATACAGCTTGCAAGCTGTGTGGCCAAATAAGACCCTTCCTCTCTCCTGGACGAATCGCCATATGAAATTGCTGATCATCCCGAGCAAAGGAAGCTATGATATCCTTCCATGGTCCATCGTTGTAGAGGACATTTGCTCAAAGATGCCTCTTTTTATGGCTTCTTACATGCTGGAAGAACATGATCTTCTTCTTCCTCAAGTTAACCCGGCGAAGCTCGGCAACCATCTCTTTGTGGTGAAGGAAGTGTAGGAAAAATAGGTTAACTCATTCGCCTTTATATAGGCAGAGGAGATCATATCAAATCCCAACAAATTCCTAAATATTTGCTGAGAAATCAGCCTCGCGAAACGAGTCAAACTTGACCGTTTCATGCTTCATTCAAAGTGTTTCAAATTACGAGGAATTTGAAAACTTTGAAGGGGGTCTTGTAGAAGCATGAAAAATATGCTGGAGAATTATACGCGTAAAACCCCCAACATGCAGGAAGCCCACGTAAAAACAAAGCTCCAGCACTGGGTAGCGTAAAATATGACTTCAGAGCCATGGGCGTACATCCGAGCTTCAACGCTATTCAGCATAAAATATAGCTCCAGAATAACCCGCGTAATCTAGTATTTCCAGACTGCTTTGGCGTAAAAAGGTTGCTACATCGCCACTTCGGCGTAAAACCTATCTGCTTTTAATGCAGCGGGAAGTTGTACGAGGAACTCTTCGTATTCCTCGAATGAACCTGTCAGACGAAGCAGTGAACCTGACTCCTGACAAAAAGTACTACACGACGATCGAGAGGATGGCTGTTATGATGATTCTGCACAGAGCCCTAGACTGTCATTTAGTGACAAATCCTTGATATAAGACGTCATTTACGCATTCAAGGAATACGCTGCCTATTCTACACAGGCAGAGATGAGCTTTTACGCGCCGGATGAGACGAAACCAACCGCCACGTCAAAAGCTGCTCTTCGTACAGAACTCGAGGCACATCTCTGCAATTAATGCGCGAGATGGGGGCAGATCTCTGTATTTAATGCACCAGATTTGGTTCTACTTTTAATGACTGGGTGAGCTATAATTAGGGCTAATGCGTCCACATCACCATCCCTGCACATTACGCCAAACAGGCTATTTTCAGCTATAGGAGTACGCCGTATGCTATCTCCTCGAAATACGCCGACCCGGCTATTTTCAAGTATAGGAGTACGCCGTATGCTATCTCCTCGAAATACGCCAACTCAGGCTACATTTGCAAAGGTGCGTGATAAGGCTATTCGGCCCAGAATACGCTCAAGACCTCAGTCAAGGAAGGATAATCGGCTATCTTTACGCTGTCTACCTATCCATGCAGCATCAAGCGTTACGCAGAACTTGGCTTCTACGCCAACACAACAGCTACTTGGCTTCTACGCCAACAAAACAACTACTCAGCCTCTACGCCAATATGACAGCTACCTGGCTTCTACGCCAACATGACAGCTATTTGGCTTCTACGCCAACTTGACAATTATTCGGCTTCTACGCCTACTTGGCTTTTACGCCATCAGAACAGCTATTTGGCTCTTATGCCAATGAGACAGTTATTTGGCTTTTATGCCAACCATCTCTACGCGAGGGGCAGTTATCTACGTGGCTTGCATGCCGTGATCTTCGATGACCGATTATACGTGTTATCTCATAATGGGACACGCGTCACACGCCGATTCAGGAGATCATTCATATATGGGTAGCAGTTATTATAACCGCCGCGTAAAAGGTGCAGCTCTCTCCGCTGTTCGGTTTCTATGCCGACTGTCACTGAACCCTATAAATAGAGACCTCCGGTCACGGAGGTCCAGGGTCGGAAGGTCGAAGATTTTTGAAAATGGTCAAATCTTGGAGGGGAAAAGTCACAGACAAAGGTTGAATTCAAAAGAGAGTATATCCAGAGAGTGTTGACTACTTTGGCTACGAGTGTTCGATCCCTCCTGCAATCTTTGAAGCTTCTTTTTCGTCTTCTACAGCACTTCTTCGTCATCGTGTGGTCCAAGGGACAAAGTGATCGACCGCAAATCAGACTCCTATAGCAATATTTTCCCAGAATTAAATTTTTGTACTTAATATCCTCGTATAGGATTAATTGTACTTCTTTTTCTTGTTTGTAAATCAAAGAAAGGGTTTCGTATAAACCTTGTTTCATTTCTTTCGTTTATTATCAAACACCCACTACTTTTTGCGCACGTTAGTGCAAGTAATGGGTTTGAGACAAGTCCAGACGAAAAATATGACTCTGTGGGGATGAACATGGACTAATTTTTTTTTTTTGCTGGAAAAATGAGAATAGTTCAGAGGTAATATGGACATGAACAATTCGTTTCTATTGGACCTATTACTTCTTGTGTACAAGAGTACAAGTAATAAGTTTAAGACAAGCCCTGCTAGAGGTAATATGGACATGACAGTTTTTGTGGACTTAACACCACTGGCGTACTTAGATTTAAGTACGGATGCTAAGTTGAGATGACAACCGATATCAGAGGTAATATGGACATGATAGCCGATAGCCGAATCCGGAAGGTTTGCTCAGAGGTAATATGAACATGACAAACTCAGCCGGAGAGAAATATTATGACAGCAGTTCAGAGGTAATATGGACGTGAACTGATGTCCGAAAAACTCATTTGAAGAGTGATTCATTGAGTGTGGTCTATCCGAACATGAAGATAGACCAAAGGATTGCTCCGCTGGGGAGATTGATGGGACGATAGCTCAGAGGCAATATGAGCATGGCTAGCGTCTAACGAGATTGGTTTGAATAGTCACTGCAGGAGTGTGCAAGTAGACCTAAGGATTACTCTGCTGGGGAAATTTTGAGGATCCATCATCCATTGCGTATCCGGGACTCTTGGATACGGATGATGGTTTACAAGAATTTGTAACGGAGGAGAAAATGTTGCACATAGGCACTTGCTGGGGATGAAGAAGTCAAGAGTTGATTTGTGCACCTGCCTTGTCCTACTAGGGAAAAGAGGAGTACAAGTCTAGCTTAGACATAGTACTTCTTTTTTGGGCAGTGACAAACTCTTGAGTTGTGACGATGGTGGTATATATTTGCTCAGAGGCAGAATATAACCGGATTAGAACTCTGCAAAAGAGTTTTGATGGACTTATCATCATGGACATGCTTAAAGTTAAGTATGGATGACAAGTTGAAACGACTGACACCATCAATGGCAGTAGGAAGTCGATGGGAAAGAATGTTTGCTCGGAGGTAAGATGGATATGGGCAACTTTTGGGTTGTGGACTTATTACCCATGGCGTACTTTAAGTACAGATAATAAGCTGAAATAACTAGCACTATCAGGGGTTATGCGAACGTGATAGTAGAAAGTCGAAGAGAAGAACTTTACTCAGAGGTGATATGGACATGGAAAAGTTGTAAAAATATCTTACTCAGAGGTAATGTGGACGTGAACTGATGTCCGAAAAACTCACTAGGGAGTGATTTACTGAGTGAGGATAAACCTGAAGATTGCTCCGCTGGGGAGATTTTTAGGGACGCATCATCCGGCATTTCTTGAGGGAGCAAATTGTCACATTGGAGTGAGATCAATTTGCAGTGACCGCCTTGTCGTTTATAAATGCAAAGTGATGACTTTGGCGTCGATCAACTCATGGATTCTTCTTTTCAGTACATAGCATGCCCTTGTGGGGTGATGAACGTACCGATGAAAGAGACAATATTCTGGGTCATCGACACTGGCAGCCCTTTCAGGGTATCTGATGTTGGGTAGCCGAAGCTTGTTTTCCTTCATCAATATATTGAACATTTCAATGAGATCATCATCATTGAAGGAGAAAGTCCCCTTTGGCCTTCGGGCTGCCGATACCTGAGTCGTACGGTCGTCAGGGAAGACGGTCATAGCTGCATCATCTTCGGATTCAGAGGGAATCCTACCCCCAGCTTTGGATGCTGCTCTATTTTATCGAGGGAGACTACCCCCAGACATGTCATTGTCTGGTTCTTCCTTGTCCACAGAAGTTGATTTAGAAGGACCTGCCTTAGATATTACAGGATCAGACTCTGGAGATTTGGAGTTTGTAAGAGATGCAGTATACCCTAACCCAAAACGAGTTCGTTGACAGTAGGGATCACCATGCAACGATATTTGTCTGCCTTTTCCAAAATTGAGGCCTGGCTTCAACTTCAAATCATAACCCATATTTTGCATAATCTTTAAAGCTTGTGGGCTATATCGGTGGACTTGCATTCTTCCAGCATCAGACTCGTAAGAATCTTCTTGTACAGTCGGTCTATTCCGTATTCGACCGAAGACTATTTGATGCTGATCGTCGCGAGTAGGTGGAACAATAAAGACAGTTTCTTCATGTGGTCCATATGTCGTGACGACATTAGCTGTTGACGCTACTCCCCACATGATCTCCCCACGTTTGGTATTGAGGGGCACTAAGTCATGATTTTGACCCCTGTCTTTGCGTTTCTGGATCAAGAAATTACGCAAATCAGGGAAATTACAAGAAGAAAAAGAAGGCTTATTCTGCCTTTTTACATCAGTAGGGGCATGGAGATTGGGAACCATAACTCTCTCTGCCATAAGAATACAACAGTTCACCCATGTGAGTGGCGTACGATCCATCATCCATCTGAGGAGCGTATTTTCCCATGAAACGGGTCTTCTTTACGCGGACAGTTTTATCCTGGCGTAATTTGGAGTTCTGTACAGGCTCGCGTAAAATAGGGAAAGTCCTCAAACGGCCTCCGGCATCACGCATAATCTGAAGAGTGGGCAACTTCTTTTCTTGTGGGCGTACAGGCCTGGAGGTTGAGAGATTCGCCACTCGTTTACCCTTGATGTGATCCAATGGTCCATCTGCCTCGTCAGAGACGAGAGATGCATTTTTACGCGCGGGGCACGTTTGAAATTTCTGAATTGGCACTGAGACCTTGTCAGAAATTTTGTCTGCCACGTCACAGATTGGAGACAGAGTTTTACGCGCAGGGCGTGTTCTAGACTTCTGGATTGGCACTGAGGCATTGCCAGAAGCTTCGTCTACCATATCACAGACGGGAGACAGAGATTTACGCGCTAGGCGTACAGGTTGTGATATCACAACCTTGTTGGTCGGAGAGAGAGAGCCTGCAGGAAGGGTAGAGGATGTCTGGGGCATCCAAACTTTACGCAGCTTCCTGTTGTCTTGGACAGAGAGGGAATGAGAGCTACCCCCTGCGGGAAGCATGTCTTCATAAGTAGATTGGTCGAATTGGATGACCAAAGTCTTCTTCGTTGATCCGACGGATACAACATCGTATTGAGCAATGGCTTTCTCGTCAGATGAGAAAGTAGTCCCCAGCAGAGTCGCCATCTTGTGTTTGATGATAAACGAAAGAAATGAAACTAGGTTTATACGAAACCCTTTCTTTGTTTACAAACAAGAAAAAGAAGTACAATTAATCCTATACGAGGATATTAAGTACAAAAAATGATTCTGGGGAAATATTGCTGTAGGAGTCTGATCTGCGGTCGATCACTTTGTCCCTTGGACCATACGATGATGAAGAAGTGCTATAAAAGAAGAAGAAGAAGCTTCAAATATTGCTGGAGGGATTTAACTCTCTTTGCCAAAAGTTGTCTATCAACGCTCTCTGTCAGTGATCTCTGCTCTTTCTTTTTCGACCTTGTCTCTTCTGACCGATCGATCGATGCCTACCTCTCTTCCGCCTCGTTTACCTGTGACCGAAAGTCTGTATTTATAGAGCTCAGTCATAGTAACTGTCAAGTAGGCGTAGAGACCAGATTGTGCAGAGAGTGGCACCCTTTATGCGGCGGTTATAATAACTGCTACCCACGTCTGAATGATCTCCTGAATCCGCGTGTGACGCGTGTCCCATTATGAGGTAACGCGTATAACTGCTTCTCGAAGATCACGGCATGCAAGCCATGTAGGTAACTGCCCTTCGCGTAGAGATGGTTGGCATAAAAGCCAAATAACTGACTTGTTGGCGTAAAAGCCAAGTAGTTGTCTTATTGGCATAAAAGCTAAATAGCTGTTTTGTTGGCGTAGAAGCCAAATAGCTGTCTGTTGGCGTAAAAGCCAAATAGCTGTCTGTTGGCGTAGAAGCCAAGTCTTGTTGGCGTAAAAGCCAAATAGCTGTCTTGTTGGCATAAAAGCCAAATAGCTGTCTGTTAGGTAACCAGCGTAAAGATAGCCAATTATCCTTCCTGACTGAGGTCTTGAGCGTATTCTGGGCCAAGTAGCCTTATCACGTACCTTGGCAAATATAGCCTGAGTTGGCGTATTTCGAGGAGATAGCATACGACGTGCTCCTATAGTTGAAAATAACCTGGTCGACGTATTTCGAGGAGATAGCGTACGGCGTGCTCCTATAATTGAAAATAGCCCGGTTGGCATAAAATGCCAGGATGGTGATGTGAGCGTATTAGCCCTAATTTTAGCTCTCACAGTCATTAAAAATAGAACAAAATCTCGTGCATTAAATGCAGAGATCTGCCCCCATATCGCGCATTAACTGCAGAGATATGCCTCGAGTTCTGTATGAAGAACAGCTTTTGACATGGCGTCTAATTTCGTCTTATGCTGAGCGTAAAAGCTCGTCTCTGCCTGTGTAAAGTAGGCAGCGTATTCCTTGAATGCGTAAAAAATGACTTGTATCAAGGATAAGTCGCTAAACGATCGTCTGGGCTTCTGTGCAGAATCATCATTACAGCCGTCATCTTGATCGTCGTGCAGTACTCTTTGTCAGGAGTCAGGTTCACTATTCTGTCTGACAGGTTCATTCGAGAAATACGAAGAGTTCCTCGTACAACTTCACGCCGCATTAAAAGCAAGCGTATTTTACGCCGAAGTGGCGATGTAGCAACCTTTTTACGCCAAAGCAGTCTGGAAGTACTGCTTTATGCGGGCTGTTCTGGAGCTCTGTTTTACGCTGAATAGCGTTGAAGCTCTATTGTACGCCAATGGCTCTGAAGTCATATTGTACGCCACACAGTGCTGGAGCTCTATTTTACGCAGGCTTCATGCACTTTGGGGGTTTTACGTGTATAACTCCCCAGCGTATTTTTTATGCTTCTACAACCCTCACAACTAATACCAATGCATTACCACATAACCCGTAAACACAATAAATCTGAACACAATATTCAGTTGCCCATATATAGATCAAAGTAACACCCTTCCCTCTTGCACCTAACATATGTCCCATACTCATTCAAGGACCTCTCACCAATACTTCACTATTTTCTAGTGTTCCACCTCCTGACTCTAGCTTCCTGGCATCATGGATCACACATAACACTACACCATACTAGTCAATACACACAAAACTAATATTCACTGATACTCACATTAGGACATTGGTACTTACTTGTATTAGTATCACCTATTCAACCCATATGTATCTGGATATCTAAGATACATCAAACCCTTACTACCTTAAATATATGAACCTCACTATATACACATATACAGGTTCTTATACATCATTGGGACTCATTTCTAATATGCATCTGTGCATTCATCACTGATATACAAACCTTTGATACACACTAGCACCCTATACTAGCACTCATGATACTAACCTCTATCCTCTTACATTGCTGTGCACACAACTAACCCCCTACCCTAACTGGAATAACTCCCCTCTTGGATATTGCACACTGCGAGTCAAGAAGCTTATCAATGGGTGACCTCTTCTTGAACAGTAAGAAGATTGATGGTTATGACCCACAAGACGATCAATAAATTCTAACCTAAATGGAAGAGTTCGTTTATCGTGGAGTCCGTGTTCTCCAACGACACCTATCGTCTCGTAAAATCCACTGACGACTTGCTCATGATGCCTATCAATGGAAAGTTTCTCAAAAAGTACTATGTCTAAGCTAGACTTGTACTCCCCTTTGTCCCCCCCTAGCAAGTGTATAAGCACAATATGCACTTCTTGGATGAAAGCCATTGTCTCCATTCAGGAATCCTGAATACGCAACAGACAGTGGATCCTCAAAAACTCTCCAGCGGACTAATTCTCAGGTCTATCCCCACTCTCGGGTAGACCACTTCCAATCGGTTCCATTGGGCATTAGTTCACGTCCTTATCACCTCTGAATTACTGTCCTAACCGTCCTCCCCAGTTGAGTTTGCCATATCCATATTACCTCTTAGCAAACCTCTCTGTATAACTATCGATTATCACGTCCACAATACCTCTGATATCGGTCGTCATTTAAACTTAGCACCCGTACTTAACTCTAAGTACGTCGGCGGTGCTAAGTCCATAAAACCTGTCACATCCATATTACCTTTAGCAGGGCTTGTCTCAAACTTATTACTTGCACTCAGGTGCGCATGAAGTAATGAATCCACAAAATCTATCACGTCAATATCACCTCTGATAGGGTTTTATTTAAAACTTATTACTTGTACCCCAGCGCGCAAGAAGTAATAGGTCCACCAGAGATCCTCCAGTAGGATATCCTCAATGGAAGCAAATAGTTCATGTCCATATTACCTCTGAACTATGAGCTGCCCATGTTTCTCATCCAAAGAAAACAGCCATGTTCATATTACCTCTTGCTCGTTTTCTTTTCCTTCCACAAAAATATCTAGATCGTACCTAACCTCTCGGTATGACTATCGATTAGTTTACGTCCACATCACCTCTAAACTACTATTCTAACCGCTCTCCCCAGTAGAGTTTGCAATATCCTTCTTACCTCTGAGCAAAACCTTCCCACTTGACTATCGATTATCATGTCTATATTATCTCTAATATCAATCATCATCTAAACTTATCACCCGTACTTAACTCTAAGTACGCCAGCGGTGGTAAGTCCACAAAATCTGCCACGTCCATATCACCTCTGTCATGGCTTATTTTGAATCTATTACTTGAACTCAAGTGCACAAGGAGTAATAGGTCCACCAAAGATCCCCCAGTGGGATGTCCTTAAACGACTACGGTGTCGTGCTATATCCATATTACTTCTAGTACGATATCCAAAGTCCACAATATATAATGTGACGAATACAAGAAGAAATTATGGAAAAGGAAAGACTTTATTGATTAAAATTTAAGATCATGAGTATATACTATGAAAATCTATTCCATTCAAGGGTTTTTATTAATATTCAAGGTCATGAGTACATATAATGGAAACCCATTTTAAGGGTTTCTATGAAGTCTCGCTGATATGAACCTTATTCATTATAGGCGCCCCTCCGTGCTATTGTTGTTGCTGACACAAGTAGAGCCGACAGCATAACTCAATGATTTTTGGATCATCCCTCTACAGTGCAAACCTCAGTATATGGAAAAGACTCCATACTGATGGATAACAAGGGAGGAGCAGGATCAGGCGATCTTCAACCATACGGAAAGACCGAAGACAAGAATGACAATTAATCCAAATTATGCCATCGACATCGCAGGCTCCCGACCGGTAGCAAGCCGCATAAAGGGGAGAAAGGTAGCTAGCACGCTGCATAAACAGGGACAGCTTCGCGCATGACGCAGGATGTTCATCCTCATCTCCTGTATCAGTTCTTGGTAAACCGCCACATAAGGTTAGCATTCTCTTCGAATGACGGGTTCTATGATATCCTTCCGTACTCTATCATGGGCACCACAAAGGTTGATAAAACCTGCATAAAGAGAACACATATAAATCTTAACGAATATTGCAAAATTGTACATCGGTCGTATGTCGCTTCCAAGTCACAGCCATGCATAGGAGGGGACATCTCGAGATAGCCAAGTCCGTACGCATGAGCAAGAAAAATTCTCATCCATGCGGCTAAGTCGTAGATGGACCGATTCCTAATCCATGCGACCAAGCCATGGACAGGCTCTGCGCACATATTACAGATAAGTTCTCATCCATGCGGCCAAGCCATAGATAGGTACTGGGTGCATGTTGTAGACAAGTTCTCATCCATGCGACCAAGCCACATATAGGCTTTGTGCGCATGTTGCAGAGATTGCTCATCTATGCAACAGAACTTAGTGGGGGGCCTGCGCATATTCCAGATAATTTCTTATCCACGCTGCGAGACCGTGTACTTGTGTCTCTGTGTCCCCGCCATCACCACATACCCCTACCTCCAAAGAGAATGCTAACATCAGGGGGCCATGGATCAACGCTGCTCTTGACAAACCCCTCGGTGAGATAAACAGTAGCCCTCGACATTTTTGTTCGTAAAAAGGGGATAAGCCAAGAGATAAGAGTTCTCTCTCCTCCCTAGCCCACATATTTATAGGCTCCTCGGGTGCGTAAGAAGATCGAGGCGATGAACCAGGCAGTTATGAGGATGAACCTGATGCCTCGATTTACGTAATCCATATTTATCTCCTCAGAAACTATCGTTGACTCAGAGTCCCAAGAAATCTCCTCTAGGATTGAGCAAAAAATTGTATTAAAATAGAGATTTAACAGCCTGGCAGACTCGTCCATGCGGCCCAAGGTCCTCTCCTCCATGCTTCTTATTCAAAGTATTCCAAACTTACCAGTTTGAAAACTTTGAAGGGGGTCTTGTAGAATCATGGAAAATCTAGATCCATGCGCCTGATAAACATGCGGCCCAAAGTCGACTCAGAAGAAATCAGGCCACAGAATGACCATGCGGCCAAAAAAAAGTAGCATATATGCGCCCCAAATATTGGCCGCATAAAAGCCTGACGCAAAGATTATATCTGACACAGAATCCTGAGAAAAAAGATCTTCTAAAAGCCTCAAAAGTCGTGAGCACGCTAAACAACAAGTCAGACTAATAATGACTTCTGACAGACGTTGTCACCCCCACTTTTCCAAATGAGGATATTTTGGTCATTTTTAATATCTATTTATTTCTAGTGATTAATAATTATCATAGTGCTATTTAATTTAATTTTTCTTTGTATTATTTATTTATAGTAGTATGCTAGCATATTATTTAGACTTGACACTAGTGAACCCAATTAGATTTGTCATGACAACTAGTGAGCCCAACATGAACTAGGCCCATTAGGCCATTTTCTCTAATTAATTAGGAGGATTAGACTAATTTGTATTAGTGTAAAAACTTCTCCAATATCCATCCTTAATTATTCTTCATAATTAGCTAAAGAGGGACAACTTAGACTTTATGTTGTTACTTGGAGAGGAGGAAAATAAGGCCGGCCAAATAGGTCTCTCCATTCTCTCTATCTTCTTCATTTGCACACTCAATTCTAGATCCCCAATTCTTTAGGTATTTAATTCACTTCATCCCTCTATCAATCCCTCTCAATTCATTCTCATTCTCTCTCAATTTTACCTAGCAAGGAGTATTGGAGCTTGGATTGGCAAAAAGCACTAGGAAGAGGAGCTTGTGGCAAGGAGATCGTGTCTGGATCGTGTCCATTGAATAATTTATTAGGAATCCATCCCCTAATAGGTATAATTTTGAATTCACCTTATTTCTAGCTTCTAAATCATACATTTGACCATTATGAACACTCCCATGACATAGGACTACCTATAGGAACAAGTTCTAGGCTAATTGGATGTGTATTATGATTTCTATATGGTGTTTTGTATCCAAATAGGGAGAATTACGAGATTGACACATCAATTGTGTATCATGAGACCAATTAGATCTAATTAGACTTAGATCGAGATTGTGGGACTAGCTACGTGTCCACAATTGGACCCGAGTTGGCCGTATCACGATACTGTGTGATACTTGTGATACATAGCTCAATTTTGGGTAATTTGTACTAATTCTTTTTAGTACTTAGTATAGCAAGTTGTATTAGTTATTATGAGGTGTATTTGGTATGTTGAATGATTAACAAGGAGTATTTGGGAGTTTTGGGTGTTTCAATTGAGGTGTGTATCATGATTTTCCTAAGTGTATACTCTAGGTGTTTGTTTTAATGTCTCTAATATATCATATATATATATGTATATGATAATAAGTGTTAAGTGTTTATATATATATATATATATATATATATATTTATGAGAGTGTGTGTGTATTGCATTTGGAGTGTCTGTGTTTGAGGAAGAGGTGGTGTGACTATGTTGTTAGTGCATTGTTGCAGGTGTGTCTTGTGTGTGCTGTGTGTTTATACATGTGCATCAGTATTTGTGTATGTTATTGACTGTGGTGTTAGTGATGTGTTCAGTGGGATATTAAGTGACAGAGTATATTGTATGAGGTTGTGCAGTGAGTGAGTAGATGGGGGGATTATCTATGAATGGTACAGTGGTTACCTGGAGATTGATTGTGTGTATTGGTTAGAAGTGTGCAGACCTGGGGCTAGTGGTCGAGTGTTGGCAACTGACAGTGTTGGCAGTAAGATGAGAATTTTAACTGTGTGTGCATCGGGTTATACCTGGGTAGATGTGTGTTAATTATAGTATATATATAAGGGTATCATAAGTTTTGGGGATATTCGGATTTATTAGTCTCAACTGATACATGTGAGTATCAGTTGAGTATGCATATTTGTATCAGTGGTTGAGTACACTGATGTATAACTTTAGGGTCGGGTTAAGAGGCCAGTGAGGGGGGATGTTGCCATCTGCAACCAATCTTAAGTTAGGGTATATTTAGAGTAGATGATATCAGCAGTACCATTAGTGGTAGGATCAGCAACTAAGTTGATGTGTAATTAGCATTAGTTATATAAGTGAAGTGGAGTATTGGTTGGTGTGACTAATAGGAGATGTCACAGCAAGGTAGCATTCCTTTGGTAAAATGCAATGCAAACACAACAGTAGAAATTAATGCCATATATTAGAGGGAGAGATCAGCTCAGACAGGGACTGATTAGTAGAAACTGTTGTGAGGTATCAGTCACATTGATACCTGGTACCAGGATTAGTAGAAAGGTCAGATGTTAGTATCAGATAGCATCAGGGGGTTAGTATCAGTTAGAAATAAGGATCAGTTGGCAAGTTATATTCGTTAGTGTCATGAGATATGTTAGTAATTATCATTTGGAATACCAGTTAGCTATCAGATTATTGTATCAAATAAGTTGAGCGAACTATATAGTTAAGCTTGAGGAGATCAAGTGTCAGTAGGTTAGTTTAGTGTATCATTTAGTTGGTAGTTAAGTATATAACAGTTAGTATATATGTATTAGTGAGATGTTAATATGGTATTAGTTGTTAATCAGTTAGCTATTATATATATATATATATATATATATATATATATATATATATATAGTTACAGTTAATGTTAAGTTTTTAACTAAAGTGAGGCCTAGTATAGCTTGTATTAGCTAATTAATGACCAAGATAGACCCATTAGATAGTATTGGACCTAGTATGACTTAGTTGAGCTAGAATGACATAGAATTTGACCTAGAAGCATATTAGTGTATTATTTAACTTAATTCTCCTCATTATACCATTTAACATGATATTTTCTATCTAGGATCGTGTGACACCAGCTCGGACACCGAGTTACCTCTTTTGCTCCGAACCAGAGGCGAGTACATCTCTCTGTTAGTTTTCAGTCATGATAGTGTATATATCACATGTTATAGAACTATTTACTTGATTCTGACACAGTGGCTACACAGACTGGTACTAAATGGATCATGTCATGGGATGTTATCCCCTACCATGTTCAGCGGGTACTCCTTCACATGTATTTTATCGTATATATTGGATATTGATTATCGTATATTTTATGTTCACACACTCTCGTGTTCAGTGTGCTTATATTCATGTTTGTAACGTGTCGTGATTAGATCCATGAGTATTGGTTGGGGATGGGGTAGTAGGAGTTGGTTATATGATCAAGTCCAGTGTATTCGTGTACATGTCGATTACATATCACATGTGTAATCGAGTTACCATATTATATTCGTGTTCAACCTAACCCGATCACATAACAAACTTGTACTCTAAAGCACATTAGCTAGTTTATCTATTTTTATTACTTGCAGTTATTTCTTATTGCTTGTTCTTCCTTTCTAGTATATTATCTGTTTACTATAGTTTATTTTATTCATGTTGCTAGCTATCTTGTATTCTTTTCTATTGCTTGTCATATATTCTCTACCATGTATTTGGAACTGCTTTCAGAGTTTTGTACTTCGCTCCAATCCTGATTGAATATATTTTTCATATGATTGGCTTGAGGAGCAGTGTCCCATTTACTACGGGCCGCAGGACGGCGAACCATTATAGGATTCTCTCCTAGAGCAGGAGAACCTAGTGTCAATGATCGATGAGGCTTAGACTTATATTTTAGACAATGTATTAGTCATATTTTAGACTCATAGCATGTGTATATATTATTTTGGGAGTTGCTTTGTGCCTAGACTTATATTGTGGGCTTATGGATGTATTTGTGACTCTTGTACTTCTTTTCTCTATTTCATATCGTGCTATTTTTTCTCTAATTTGATATTGTGATTGAGTATTGGTTTTATTATCATATATCATATTATTCCTCTATTTGGAGTTGAGATAGCACGACATGTACCCTTATATACATATTGTGTGAGATATTAGATAGTATTGTTGACCAAGACAGCGTTCTACGTCGTTCTTACGACGTAGGCTGGGCGTAGTTCACCACTCGTGCCCTTATTCCGGGTGTGGGTCGTGACATACGTGCAGCGCCATGTGTACGATGCCACATGCGTCCCAGGGTCCATGCATCCCTGGCCTTATGCATCCCATACTCCTTGCATCTTATGCGTCTCTAGCCCCATGCATTCCATGAGTCTCTGGCCTCATGCATCCCAGACTCCATGTGTCCCATGCATCTTTGGCCCCATGAGTGTAACGCCCCGCAACCGCACGGTGCATTACGCTGAGTCGGATTGAATGAGACAATAGCTGGTTACATTTTAATTTGTCTGATTTGAGAACAAGTATTGATTTGAGTTGGTTTCATGTGCAGATTGCTAGCGGAGTTCGATGGAATCAGATGTCCGTTCAGAGCAGTACTGGGATAGCAGGATTTGGAGCGATAATGCCGTCTTTCTTAGTCCAATCGGTCGGATAATTTGGAAAGCACGGCCTACTCGCACGGTCATACCAATTGAGTAGATCGTACTTTGCATCAGACCACGGGTTCAAGGGATCGGCCGTATCAGCAGGGCATGATGCTTAACGGAATCAGAATTGGTGAGTGGGCTCTGTCCCTTCTCCTCTACTCCTTCATGTCTAATAATATGGAACACACATAAAGGCTTGAACACTTGGACTGGAACTTGGAAATTACTACACTGTGGCGTGCATAGAGTGTACGTCGTTTGGTTGGATATGATTTGTGGCTTGAGTTGGTTTTCGCGTTGGATAGTTGGAGCTTGAGTAGGCAGTTGGAGCTTGATTGGATCATCTTGGTTGGAACATCGAGGCAATTCGGGCGGACGAGCAAGCGTGCATCCGTGCACGAGTATCAGTTGGGCGCTTTGTCATACAAAGCGTGCAGTTGTGGTTCGAAACCGGACAACTGCATCGGTGAGGGCATTGTGCCATGGGATTGTTCTGAGCGAGGGGTGTTGCACCAATTGGAACACTGTGTCGAGAAGCAGCATAGTGCCTATGAGGATAACTTGAGATGGTGCCTTGGGCTATAAGTTGGAGAATGGTTATGGATAATTGGTTGGATTGAGGCTAGATAGTTTGGTGGGGCGAGAATGCTCGATTCTCTCGTCATACCTACTTGATGTTTGCATCGGTCATGGACAACCTATTGTGCACATGGTTTGGTTTCCTCGAATGGGAAGGCTCCGGGGCACCGGGACCGTTCGGCCATGGAGGAAGCCAATTGGTAACGTGCCTTGGGCACGATGCCGACAGTTCGATGCAACCAGACGAGCTAGGAACTCAGCGCTGGATCGAGTAGAACTGTAGTTGAACAGTCCTTTATGGCTTGGCCAGTGACTTCATATAGATAAGAGTTGGTTTGCTTTGGTTTGGTTTGGTTTGTGCTTTTCGTGTAGGCGGCGGCCACCTTGCCTCAGCAAGAGTGTGTATTTTCGATGATAGGAATAATAAGGCTTGGATTGTGGCATCGTTTGAGGATGGATATTGAGGCTTGGATGATGGTTCGATAGGTTCTCGTGTTGCTTGGGTTTGAGTAGGACGGGTTGCTTGCTAGTTTCCTTTTGAGTTGGTTATATTTACTTGTATATTGGCTTTAGTTGAATGCTTGCATGCTTAACCTGCTTTACAGTTTTTCATAACATGTCATATCTTTACCATGAAATGAATCTAGGATTCAAGTAGAAAGATCACCATATAACTGTTTGCATTCACTATTCTACTTAGTGTCGGTTTAGACGAGTGGGTTACCCCGCTCACCAGTACGGCTGTGTACTGACAAACGTTTGTGGGCATTATTTCAGGTACGCAGGTGTAGTAGCGCTGTTGGATATACGGGACATAATGTATGAACGGTAAGTACCTTTGTGGGCAAGAGAAAGAGCAAGAGTGTGGCATTCTCCTTTATGGCATTATCCTTTGTGGCATTTTATTTGGACCCAATCGAGAGCTTCGCTGCGTATACTCTGATGTGTGCTTGGCACATAATATTTGACTTTCGTTTCAACTTGGTCGTTTCGATGATAACTTTGATATTTGACAACATCGGCTTGTGCGAGCGCAACTCCAGGCTCGTACGATATCACATCCCGATGAGAACGATTGTCCTGCGGGAGCGCTGCAACATGGTGATTCACGTTCAGCGGGGACGATCGAGCTTGCGGGAGATTAGGGCATGACATATTGGTATCAGAGCGCCCGATTCATTTCCTCGGACTTTGTCCTTTGGTTCATTACAAACTCTAAATTGCTTCTGCGTGTCGTTTATCTCTTGGCTCTACTCGGTGTCGCACTGGATATTTCATGCAATAAGTCTAAATATTGCTGGTTGTGGCTGCATGTTGTTTTTCGTTGCGTTGCTTTCGTTGGTTTTTTGTAGATCGCTTAGCATCGTTGGGCGTTATTGCATTCGTGCAGCAAGTTGTGTGGCATTGTTGCATTTGTGCAGCAAGTTAAGAGAGGTGCGTTGCGTTGGCTTGGCTTGTTATTCGAGGAGTTTCTGGTTGTATCAGTGGATCAGTTGGTTGGCAGACGAGATTGGTTATGTGGCATATTGTGAGTAGAAGCATCGGATGAGAATGGATCATTGCACGAGTTGCTCGTGTAGCGAATGTGTTGGATAGAGTTTGATTTTTGGCTGGATATATCACATAGAGCATTAGCTGAGTATGTTTGAGTTGGCTTGGGGATATCAGGATAGTGTTGCACGAGTTGCTCGTACAGCAAATGTAAGGAACAGTTGGGTATTGGGTTGGATTACTTAGAAGAGATCGTTGCACGAATTGCTTGTGTAGCAAAAAATATCGGACGGTTTGAGAATAGCTGGAAGTATTAAGAATGGAACATGGCACGAGTTGCATAGCGAGATTGACAGAAGAGTTAGATGGTTCATGCGTTGGCTGAGTTTCGTGTCAGACTTGAGTTGGGGATGGCAGGATCATGCATAAGGGATGGTTCAAACGGATCTTAGATCAGTGCAATGAGGAGTGACTTGATTCGGAGTGGTATATGGTATACCATATAGTGAACTTGGCATTAGAATATGTTGGATAGACATGAATGGAATTGCCGCAATGGACACGGGTAACAGGAATATAAGTTGGTTGGTGCACATCGGCTGAGTTAGGAAGAATAAAAAATGGAGCAAGCGAATGTTGAGTTGAGCAATCGAGAACGGACTTGTGCAAATGGAAGTATCGTTGGACTTGAGTGATGGACGAGATCGGAACAAGCAATGGAAAGAGTGTTTAGAATTTGAAGGATTGATGCGGACCAAGTATTGGAAACAGTTAAAATCGATCAGATGGAAAGCTAAATATCAGAGTTCGCTTGCACGATTTGGAAGTTCGGTAGAGCATTCATGAATGCAAAGAGAGAGTTGAGCATGAGGAACGAGCAGTTGGGATACGCTTGAGCGAGCGATGGGTGAATCAAAGGATAGCGAGCACGAACTACGAATTATGGAAACACATTGGAGCTGTTGGTTGAGTAATGAAACATGATCTAGTTTGGAGGGGAAATGCGATAGATTCGTACGGACTTGAAGGATTTTGGATATTGGCGCTCGAGAAGTTTGACTCATGGTTTAACGGAAGTAAAATTTGGCAAAATGGTGCAATAATAGTAGAGAGATTCTTCGGAAGACGTGAACAGACATGAGGTAAGTCTAGTTGATGTTAAGTCAGATTGGAAGTTAACAGTTGCAATACTGAGGCGGATTGAGGCAATAAGTAAAGGCAATATGGATTTGAGATTTATGTTGGAACTGATGCACGAGTTATTAAGAGAGTGTGGACTAATCAAAAAATAGAGAAATCAAGACGGGCTGAGGAATGGAACAAGAACAAGGATTGTGGCAGATGGACTTTTGTAGATAGATAAACGAGAGAACCAACGTTGGAGCAAATCACTATGCTGCCGAGCAAGTTGGACGTGCACTATGAAACATGACAAACGAATAAGAATCGGAGCAAGTCTATGGGTTCGAGAATCATTGCAAGTGGTAGTACGAAAAGTCGAACATGGCAGTTCAGAAAATTTGATGGATTCAGGACAGAACGGCGGATTGATGGAAGACAGTTTCAACGAGCGCAGTTCTCGATTTGTGGCTTGGATAGATAGTAAGACTCTAGGTGGTTAAGCAATATTTGGTTGACAGATTCGTCAGAGGTAGTGCATGAAGTTCTTGGAGTCAGAAGTTCGTTCGGATGGAATGGTTGGATTATGGCTCAGAATTGCAGAGGAGATATAGCATGGTTCGTAGTAACCTTCCATCGTGATAACTTACAATTATCGAGCGTAGCATCGAAAAAGCTGACCCTAGCGACTTGACTGGCAAATCAGAGATGAATATTGTAGACCCATAGAACGACCCTTACGGCGACGCATTTGGGAATGCGTCGAGGGTGGATGTGAGTAGTGTGTGTTGGAGATTGGCCTAAGTGACTGAGTGTTGAATTTGAGAGATCCTTGGGATAGCCTTCAGCTGAAGATGTAGCCGGAAGATTGAAACGATGGTGGGAATGGCCTAAGTCAACTGATGAGATTCAGAGTCGTAGATTTTTGAAGATGGCATCGCCTCTGACTCGTCGTGCCTCAGAAGGGAATAACATTCATATGAATTGACGACTGTGAAACTAGCTTGTGAAGTTAAAGTAACGGCTCGTTCAGATCAAATTATCGCAATACTAGAAGGGACAGATGTGCCTCAGATCTACAAGATGCATCGAAACTTACTCTGGGATGCGTGCTCGTACAAAAGGCGAATGTGATATCCTGTACTTCGAGGCAGTGGAAGCAACGTGAAGAACTATTCCATGTGCGACCTAGGAATTATGGCGAGTGTGTCCACGTTGAAATCGTGGCGATACTATCCCTATGGCGTGGCGACAAAATCTTCGTGGATCACATGAACCTCAATATAGATGTTCACCCAGTGAGGTATTGAGATTAAGGATGAGGTGTTGGGCTGAGCTGATCTAAGAGCAAAGTTTGATATTTGGGTAAATCGCCTAGCTGGGTAGTATCAGTTGTGATGATTGTTCAGAGCAATAGAAGATATTTGGAGACGGTGCTTGCTGAACATTGTGCGATTGGAGTCATGCTAGAGTTTTGTTGGTTGAGTTTGGACGGTGCTAGTGTGGATTCAGAAATAGTTGGATGGATTGAGTTGGAACACGAACTGATTTGAGCCAGGTGGTAAGATCGTTAGTAGAAAATTATCGTACTTGAGGATAGCGCTTGTGCGAATATATTGGAATGAACGTCAGGATTGGTTCAATTGGGAGTGAAGCAAATGAATGCCTCGGACATAAAGATACCCTTGTAACTTGTCCAAATTCGCTATCGCTAAGCTCGGCTGATATGCATGTATTTCAGGGACGCCTTAAATATGTGTATGATCCAAAACTAAGCGATATGAGAAATTCGTATTGAGCTGCAAGGAGGATGTGGGAATATGGAATTAGTGCGAGTGTTCAGCGCAAACGAGATGCTGAGTCTGGATCAAGAGAATGTGAGTTGCATGCAGCACAGTTATGAATTGGGCAAACGATATGCTAGTAAAGAATGGATACTAGTTCGGTTCGAGGACGAACCTGATTCTAAGTGGTATATTATGTAACACCCCGCAACCACATGGTGCATTACGCTGAGTTAGATTAAACGAGGCAATAGCTGGTTACATTTTAATTTGTCGAATTTGGAAACAAGTATTGATTTGAGTTGGTTTCATGTGCAGATCGCTAACAGAGTTCGATGGAATCAGATGTTCATTCAGAGCAGTACTGGGATAGCAGAATTTGGAGCGATAATGTCGTCTTCCTTAGTCCGATCGGTCGGATGATTTGGAGAGCACGGCCTACTCGCACGGTCATACCAATTGAGTAGATCGTGTTTCGCATCAGACCATGGGTTCAAGGGATCGACCGTATCGACAGGGCAGGATGCTTAACGGAATCAGACTTGGTGAGTGGGCTCTATCCCTTCTCCTCTACTCCTTCATGCCTAATAATATGGAACACACGTAAAGGCTTGAATACTTGGACTTGAACTTGGAAATTACTACACTTTGGCGTGCATAGAGTGTATGTTATTTGGTTGGATATGATTTGTGGCTTGAGTTTGTTTTTGCGTTGGATAGTTGGAGCTTGAGTAGGCAGTTGGAGTTTGATTCGATCATCTTGATTGGAACATCGAGGCAATTCGGGCGGGCGAGCGAGCGTGCATCCGTGCACGAGTATCAGTTGGGCGCATTGTCATACAAAGCGTGCAGTTATGGTTCGAAACCGGACAACTGCATCGGTGAGGGCATTGTGCCACTGTTGGGGCATTGTGCCACGGGATTGTTCTGAGCGAGGGGTGTTGGACCAATTAGAACACTGTGTCGAGAAGCGGCATAGTGCCTATGGGGATAACTTGAGATGGTGCCTTGGGCTATAAGTTGGAGAATGGTTATGGATAATTGGTTGGATTGAGGCTAGATAGTTTGGTGGGGCGAGAATGCTCGATTCTCTCATCATACCTACTTGGTATTTGCATCGGTCACGGACAACCTGTTGCGCACAGGATTTGGTTTCCTCGAACGGGAAGGCTCCGGGGCACCGGGACCGTTCGGCCATGGAGGAAGCAAATTGGTAACTTGCCTTGGGCGCGGTGCCGACAGTTCGATGTGACCAGGCGGGCTAGCTACTCAGCGCTAGATCGAGTAGAACTGCAGTTGAACAGTCCTTTATGGCTTGGCCAATGACTTCATATAGATAAGAGTTGGTTTGCTTTGCTTTGGTTTGGTTTGTGCTTTTCGTGTAGGCGGCGACCACCTTGCCTCGGCAAGAGTGTGCATTTTCGATGATAGGAATAATAAGGCTTTGATTGTGGCATCGTTTGAGGATGGATATTGAGGCTTGGATGATGGTTTGATAGGTTCTCGTATTGCTTGGGTTTGAGTAGGACGGGTTGCATGCTAGTTTTCTTTTGAGTTGGTTATATTTACTTGTATATTGGCTATAGTTGAATGCTTGCATGCTTAACCTGTTTTATAGTTTTCCATAACATGTCATACCTTTGCCATTAAATGAATCTAGGATTCAAGTAGACAGATCACCATATAACTGTTTGCATTCACTATTCTACTTAGTGTCGGTTTAGACGAGTGGGTTACCCCGCTCACCAGTACGGTTGTGTACTGACCCACATTTGTGGGCATTATTTCAGGTGCGCAGGTGTAGTGGCGCTGCTTGGATATATGGAACATAATGTATGAACGGTAAGTACCTTTGTGGGCAAGAGAAAGAGCAAGAGTGTGACATTCTCCTTTGTGGCATTATCTTTTGTGGCATTTTATTTGGACCCTATCGAGAGCTTCGCTGTGTATACTCTGATGTGTGCTTGGCACACAATACTTGACTTTCGTTGCAACTTGGTCATTTCGATGATAACTTTGATGTTTGACAACATCGCCTTGTGCGAGCGCAACTCCAGGCTCGTATGGCATCACGTCCCGATGAGAACGATTGTCTGCGGGAGCGCTGCAACATGGTGATTCACGTTCAGCGGGGAAGATCAAGCTTGCGGGAGATTGGGGCGTGACAATGAGTTCCAGACTCCATGCGTTCCATGAGTCTCTGGCCTCATGCGTCCTAGACTCCATGCGTTTCATGCGTTTCTGGCCCCATGCGTTCTATGCGTCCCAAGCATTCCAAACTCCATGCGTCCAACGTGGCAAGGTTCCCTGAGACTAAATCTTTCTGTTACGACTGAAGTAATTCTCTCCAACTAAATGCGGGCCACATGTCAAGCTGACCAAGTCACGCAAACTAAAGGCAAAAAATCGCCCAGATACTCAGCAAAAACAAATCCCAACTAACGTCTATGTGGCAGCCTGCCCATAGTATGTGCCTACAGTTGCAACCGCATCCTGTTGAAGGAGCCCACTGTGGCCACCAAATAGAAGCACATGCGGCACCTATAGCCCATCGACATGATGGCTATAAATATGAGCAATTTGGATATTCCAATGGCTGGCTTTTCTGCTTCAGAGACTATATACCTCCATGCGAGCTACGTACGTGCACACATGCTCAAGAGAGAGAGAAAAGAGAAGAGAGCATCCCTCATTCCCTCGTCGGACTGTCAACGGAGTAAAAGTCATTGCAGTACTCGATCTCCATCGTCACATTATCCATATCAAAAATATTGTACTTAGATTTTCTGTCTAGGATTTATTTGTACTTTTTGTTTCTTGTTAAACAAATTTTTTTCCAAACTCACTTCAATGGCAAACAATCCTGACCTGACTACTTGTATCCATACTATGATATTTTACGTTATTGTACTGAGGTGTTATCCTGCAAACTATAGTGCTAACATGTTCATAATTTATCATGCTCCTGTTACGTTATGTATATTATTATTCTTGCATGGTAGGGGTGAGCGTTCGATTTATTCGATTTCAACCGAACCAAAAACAGTTAAAATCGAATAAAGCAAAATTCTAAAAAATCTAAAACTGAGACTGAATCGAAATTATCTAAAACCAAGATTGATCTGAACCAAATAATTGATTCGATTTGTTCGGTTGGGATATTTCTATTATTTAATGGGTCGGTCCCAAAGTTAGAATCGTGGTTAAATTATATTAAAAATAATAATTTTTATATCCATATTTGTTGTATTTCAAAGTTGGGCCCAAAGTTGATTTAGTTGTTAAACTACCAAAGCCGTGCTTCAACACACACACACACACACACACACACACACACACACACACACACACATATATATATATATAATTATTTTAAAATATACATTTATAATCACGAATACTGCATAAAAATGAGGGTATTACATAATTGCACAAGTCTTATTTGTTTTTTATTTTGGATCGAAACTCAAACCCAAAGCTGAAACAAAAACCGAATAAGAAATTTTAGTATTTTCAACATCGAAACACGAAGAACGGGGGTATGACACTAAGACTAACTTTTAGGCATGTTTGCACTCTTTTTTTTGAGGTTCAATTTGTAGATTTTAATATCAATATGTATAATATTTAAATTTTTGGTTGATTTTTGGATGTTAATTAGTATTTTATTTAATCTCTTTAATTTGCTACCATGCCAATCTGCACATAGTTTCTTCTAGGAATTTTTATTTTTAATCTAGAAATACTAATAATGATCTATAAAAAGTTCTAAAAATTAGAGAGACCCTAATTTGCTGTGAAAAATCCATAAAATTTATTTCAAAGGAATTTTAGGTCAATTTTTCAAATTACATAGAATTTGACCGTCATAATGTGGGTTCGAATTAAAGCTGTCGTATATCTTTCATATAAATTCGAATAGAGATTTCGAGCATACCTTCGTGACTGCATCGTCGATACCTTAGATTTTATGTCGGTGGTTTTTTTTTTGGGAGAAATTTCTTGACTCATTTTTTTGCCTCGAATTGCATGTCAATGGTCATAGAACTTAATTGTAGGTATATTTAGGTTTTCTATGTTGTTTTAGATCTACTATATCTAGACCTAATGAGAAACTTTAGGCTGAACTAAAGCAACAATAAAACTTAGGCCAACTAGCAAACTAGTTAGCATAAGGGCATTTTAGTAATTTCATTATCTAATATGATTTTGTAATTTGAGTTCGTGGGATCATGATATATGATTGGTGATGATTTATGGGATAGCTTTTGGGAGTGTCGAGAGAAGTGCAAATGAGTCATTATTCAATAATCACCCAAACTGGACAAACAAGTATCATAATATGTTATTATTGCTCATAGTATAGTATGTTGTATGTTTCTTCATGTTGTCGTTTTTTTTCCATATTTTCATTGACTTATGAAGGAGAGATAGGTTATCATATTCATGTACATTACTTGTTCACTTGATTCTATTACTTGCCATGAGACACGTGTTTATTTTACTTGTTACTTGATCATCTTGTATATGATATATAGTAAGATTGGGCTTGAAAATTCTATAAGTAGGTATGTGGACTACGTTTTCACTACTAGAATAAGCGGGATTAGCAACATTTTTTAGCGACGTCAAAGAAAAATGTCGCTAATATAATATAAATTAGCGACTCCATGTAAAAACGTCGCTAGACGTCGCTAATTGGCGACATTTAGCGACGTTTAGCGACTTTTATTCAGTTTTTAAAAGATTAGTCGCTATAAGTTCAATTAAGGTCGCTAAACGTCGCTAATATATTTCATTTAGCGACGTTTAGCGACGTATTTAGCGACATTTATCTTTTAGACATTTAGCGACGTCATTAGCGACGTTAAAGACGTCGCTAACTTAGCGACGTCATTATTGGCATCGCTAAAACGTCGCTAAATTTATTTTATTTAGGGCTGATTCCCCCCATTTCCTTCGATCTCTCCCTCTCCCTCTCCCAAATTTGAAACCCCCCCTCCGGCTCCTCCTTCCTCCGGCTCCCTTCCTCCCTCCGGCGACCCCCCTCCGGCCGCGTCCTCCCCCTCCGGCTCCCCTTCTCCCTCCCGGTGACCCCCCTCCGGCCGCGTCCTCCCCCCTCCGCCATCAGCTCCTCCTTCCTCCGACTCCCCTTCTCCCTCCGATGTCCTTCCTCCGGATCCCCTCCTCGGTGAGCTCCTCTCTCTGTCTCCTTTCTCTGTCTCTCTCTTTCTCTCTAACATGACACAACACAACACAACACGATATGACACGATATGATACGACACGACATGACACACACTAACCCTAACCCTAACTCGAACACACACACACACGCACGTAGACACACACTAACCCTAACCCTAACCCTGCTTGCTGTGCATTGCTGCTGCAGTTGCCCTTCTTGCTGCTGTAATTGCTCCCCTTGCTGTTGCTGTGCATCCCCTTGTTGCTGCTGCTCTTCACTGCAGTGCACAAGAGTGCACTGCGACTCCCTCTTGGCCTGCACAACACTCCCATATCTCACACTCAAATCCTGGCCTGCCCAATACTCCAATAATGCAGTGCACAACCTTTGCATACTATGCACTTATACATGGGGAAGATATCATAGGTGACGTAGGAAAACTAGGGTTTGGTGCAGTGACATTTGGATTGAGCACGAGTTGCTTAAAATCCTGGAGTTGTTCTCTGGTTATGGGGAAATTGGTAATATGCTACAGTTTGGCAAGGGTTTTGATGAAAAATTGTTGTACTGGGGTTGTTTGATTTGTTTGAGGAATGGATTGAGCTACTCCAGTAGGGATCATACCAAATTGTGGTAGATTTGGTGCCATTCCAGCTGGATTTATACCAAATTATGGTATATTTGGTATGTTTAGAGGGGATTAAGGTGTTGCCATGGATGGAGCATATGGTGGAAACTCAAACCCTCTTCTTGACATAGCCAATTCCTCTAACAACCTATCAAATTTTTATGGTTCAAGTAATGAATTATACCTTCCAACGCAAGTATCCTCCCATTTGCATCAGGTAGGTATTGATTCTTTGGAGAGATCCAGCTCTGGAGCCATGGCTGCTCGAGTCGTGCTCTCCACTAGCTTCAAGAGCATGATCCAAAGGCTCTGATACCAATTGATACCAAATTGATGGGTCCTCTTCCCATTTGGTCAGGAATTGGAGGAGAACAATCATACTTAGCCAAGAAAACTGAATAAATTGTAAAGAAACAAAGAACTAAATTAGGAAAGAACTAGGGTTTTTATTCAAACCATATATACACACACACACACACATAGGGCATTGTGTATCAAGTTAGAGCGATTCTTATCTTCCTTCAGAGAATCATACTGTATGTAATGATTTATAGGATATATACTGTCATTTTTGCAGAAGTATCTAGAAATGGATATGAATTACTATCTGCGTCATCGTTCGTGGATGTACAACCGTCATCCTGATGACATGTACGGTGTGCAGGATGAATTCATTGAGGGTGTACAGTAGTTCTTGTAATTCGCCAAGGCGTTCACTCAGTACATGGACGGTACCAAAATTAAGTGTCCGTGTGTGAGATGCCGCAACTTGAAATATCATCCAGAAATGGAAGTCACATATCATTTGTACTCGAAGGGCTTCACGCCGAATTACTATTAGTGGACCGCACACGGAGAACTTGTGTCTCTAGCATCGGAGTCGGAGCCTTATGTGGAGCCGTATATGGATGTCCACGACCACGCTGCTTATGTCGACGGGTGGGTGAACATGGTTTTCGGCGGAGCCTAGTTTCAATCCGGACAATTATGATACAGCTGAGGAGGCACCGAATACCGATGCTGCAAAGTTTATGGAGTTGCTGGAGAATGCAAGGACTCCACTATATCCTGGTTGTGAGGATCATTCACTATTGGAGGTGGTTACAGGATTATTGAGCATCAAGTCCGATTTTAACATGTCGCAAGAATGCTATAATCGACTGATCGATTTGATTATAGAGATCTTGCCCGAGGGTGCAAAGTTGCCTAAAGACTTCTATCAATCTAAGAGGATGGTGAGATCGCTCTGGATGGGATACGAGAAAATCGATGCATGTCACAACGGGTGCATGTTGTACTACAAAGACGATAAGGATGAAGATGCGTGCAGATTCTGTGGTGCTGATCACTACAAGGCCACTGGTAGAGGAAAGTCTGTAGGTGCAAGGAAGCCTACTGATTCGATGCACTACTTGCCTTTAACGTCGCGGTTGCAGTGGTTGTTTATGGTTAAGGAGACTGCAGAAAACATGAGTTGGCACAGGCGAAAACAGATCGAAGGAGTATTGGATCATCCATCCGATGGAGAAGCATAGAAGCACTTTGATCGAGAGTATCCAGATTTTGCTTCGGATTCGCATAATGTCAGATTGGGGCTCTCCTCTGACAGTTTTACCCCATTCGGACTTTCGGGCTCCCAGTATTCATGTTGGCCTGTGATCGTCACTCCGTACAATCTACCGTCTTGGATGTGCATGAAGACTCCATATATGTTCCTAACCGTTATTATCCCGGGTCCGAACAATCCGAAGAGAAATATCGATGTGTATTTACAGCCTTTGATAGATGAGTTGAATCAGCTGTGGGAAGTAGGTGCCAACACGTACGATGTTTCTAGAAAGCATAATTTTCAGATGAGGGCAGCACTTATGTGACCATCAACGACTTTTTAGCCTATGGAATATTATCGGGATAGAGCACCCATGGTCGTCTCTCATGTCCGTATTGCATGGACCATACTAAGGCTTTCTGTTTGAAACACGGAGGCAAACCGTGCTTCTTCGATTGTCATCGATAATTTCTACCGAAGGATCATCCGTACTGGAGGAACATGAATGCTTTTCATACGGGCGTTATGGAGAAGGCCAATCCACCGCCAAGGTGGCCCGGATATACGATATGGGAAGAGATAAAAGATTTACCAAGTGCTATCGAAGAGCCTGCTAAGGGGTACAAGTGTGACGGATTTGGTCGCACCCATAACTGGACGAAGAGGAGTATATTCTGGGATCTGCCATATTGGAGCACCAATCTGATCAGACATAACCTTGATGTCATGCATATCGAGAAGAATGTGTTTGATAACATAATTAATACTGTAATAGAGGTAAAGGGGAAGACGAAAGATAATCCGAAGGCCAGGTTAGACTTAGAAGAAATATGTAGACATCCTGCGTTGCATTTGATAGAGGAGGAGAATGGAAAGTTAAAGCAACCAAAGTCAGTTTTCTCACTGGAGAAAGAGGATAAAGGGAGACTTTGTAGGTGGATTCAGGGTCTAAAGTTTCCAGACGGGTACGTGTCGAACTTGAGAAGATGCGTCAACCTCAAGAAGAACAAACTGGCGGGTATGAAGAGCCACGATTGTCACGTATTCATGGAGAGGTTAATTCCGATTGTATTTCAGGAATTCTTACCGCAGGTCATTTGGGATCCATTGATAGAGCTCAGCATATTCTTCAGAGATCTTTGTTCTACTAAGTTGCTCGTCGATCGTCTAGAAAAGCAAGAGAAGGACATTGCGGTAATACTATGTAAGCTCGAGAATGTGTTTCCTCCTGGATTCTTCGACTCTATGGAGCATTTGCCAATTCATCTTTCCTATGAGGCACGTGTTGGTGGTCCTGTCGGTTATCGGTGGATGTACCCCTTCGAGCGGCATCTGAATCACCTAAAGAGAAAGGTGAAAAACAAGGCACGGGTTGAGGGCTCTATTTGTGAAGCTTATGTTCTCGAGGAGATTACAAACTTTTGCTCGACGTATTTCAAACCTCATGTTGCTACTAATAAAACGAAAGCTCCGAGAAACGACGACGGATATCAGGAATCTAATGATGCAATACTCAAAGTATTCAATGTGTCCGGAAAGCCTTCGGGGAAAATGAAGAAAAGATATTTGAATGACGACGAGCTAAGGGCTGCTCAGTTGTATATATTACTCAATTACGACGAGGATAAAGTGGAGAAGCTAGAGGGGTAAGTAATTAATACGTCCACGTTTACATTATCTCAATGTAATAGTATAAGCTACTATTATGCTACTAATCAGCAGTTGCTTCATTGTTTTTCAGTACATATAATGATGAGTTGAGGTCGGTTAGACCCTACATAACAGACGAATAAGTAGAACAAGAAATGAGATGCCATTTTCCTTCCTGCTTGGTAATTACTTTTTATTTTTGCACTTGCAAAACAAATAACTTACTATCGCTACTTTGGTATTTAGGTCGATCGTCTAATAACACCCGAGACTGAACTATTAGAACTCTAGCCAAGGGACTAATTACTGCCGTTAAAATATGGCCAAGTTTCTGTGTGAAAGAGTTTAGGTTCAAGTCAACAAATGCTCCTATCAGAGACAGCTTTCTGGATCTTGATTCCACGAAAAACAATTGTTTGTGTATCAAATCTTCGAACTACAAAGACGTTGATCCAGGCAATGATTTCTTTGGCATCTTACGAGAGATTGTGGAGTTGACATATAATTATGGCACAGAAACTGCTAATATCATGCTATTCAAGTGTGAATGGTTCAATCCGATTCAAGATCAAGGTTGGAAAATTGACAAGCATGGCCTTGTGGATATAAACTACAAGCGTAGATATCAAGGCTACGAACCATTTGTTCTATCAAGTCAGGCTCAGCTCGTGTACTTCACAACTTATCCTAGACGGGGGACAGCAAGGTCGGATTGGTGGACATTATGCAAGACTAAAGCTAAAAATACCTTTGACATTGACGAGATAGCTTATCAGGAGGATGAGCTACCTCTTGTAACAAATATTGCAGATGTGGACTCAACGAAAGTTACTCATTATACGAGTAATAATGTAGAAGATGTAGAATTATCCGAAGAGGAAGACGAAGTAGATGAAAGTGAAGACGAGGAGGAGGAAGAGGAAGAGGAGGACGAGGAAGGCGAACAAGATAAATTTTCTGAAGATGATTGAAAATAAAATATTTTGCCTGTAGAATATAACTATATTTTGACTATAGAATGTACTATTTTGACGAATATATGTATTATATTTTGACTGTAGAATATACTATCCATTTAGACTTATGATACCACTGGTTATTTACTGTACAATTCTATGAATGTTGTGAGATATGCATAACATTTTGACTGTAGAATGTACTATATATTTGTGTATTTTTTTATTCATCATATGTTGTTATCAGGTATGACAGGACGACACGGAGGGTTCGGCAGGTCCCGAGGTAGACAGAGTGCTCCTCCTGTACTGCCTACTGTTGGTTCCGGATCGTCGTCGCCCAGTACTCCAGTATATCGATCAGTCACATCTCCGACTGCGACGACGTTACGTGGCATCACTCCTGGGACGAGTAGTTCTAGGCGTGATAGTACTCTCTCGTCCAGCGTTCCTCCTGCTGACGGAACCATAGAGACAGATGAGCATGTAGAGGAGGTCGTGCCGACGTTGTCCCAGCATCAGCAAGATCCTCCATGCGCACCTCCGGAGGAGACGAGGACAGAGATTTGGGCCGACGATACAAAGTAAGTCAATTAGATGGTTTAACATCATATATATCGTGTATTTCTTTATTCATCATATATTGAATTTTTTGATCTAAATAATTATCTCTGTATAGATATCGTCCATCGTCGGTTCAGAGACGCCTAGGCCTATTTCTGAGGAACAACTATGGTGGCCCTTGGATCAACTACTCTGAAGCTCCGGAGGAGAGGAAGGCGTTCTGGTTTGCGTACTTCAAGGTAAAAGTATATTATATAAATCCTCTAATTTATGCATATTATATAACTTATCCGTGATGCTCACTTACTAAATTATTTATTGTAGCAAACGTATTTCTATCCTCCGTACTGGGCCGAGTTGATCGAGCGAATGTTTCCTGCCGTTGCCGCCAAGCATATCCGTGATGCTCTGGATGACCAGAAGGCTCGTGATCGTGCTGGAAAACCGATCCAAGGTTGGATCATGCCTGAGCAGTGGACTGCGATGAGGGCTAGATTCGACGATCCGAGCTACAAGGAAAGGTCTGAGAAGGCCAAGGCGGCTAGGCGGAATGCTGCAAAGTGGTGTGGTGGCTTGATTCCGGTGACAGAATATTTTCGTCGTTTGGTATTTTTTTATTTAAGATATATTATTTTAATATAAGTACGATAAAATGGTAGTAGAAAAAAATATTTAATTTTAGTACTAAATAATATATTTTTAACAGGTACAAAGGGGTGAGGATGCAAACATGGTGACCGTCTTCTTGGCCACCCATCGCAAGGACGGAAATCTCATTGATGAGAGGGCCTCATAGACCTATGTAAGTATTACTTTACTTTGTGTTAATTTTAATATAACTTAGGCAATTATCGAGTATCTAAACTTTTCTAGGCCGAGTATCTTAGGCTGCGTGAGTGGGCGACTGCTAGTGCACCTACAGCTGGAGAGGCTGGTACTTCCTCGCAGCCCGCTCCAGCTCCGTCGGCGGACGACCTGTGGGTGACCGCCGTTGGTGGTTTCCAGAGGAGTACGTACTACGGTACGGGATCCTATGGCGCCCTGGTTGTGAAGCAGTCATCTAGGGCCTCCCCGACAAGTGCGCATTCCCCACAGCCCTCGTAGTCATCGGCCAGAGTCCAGGAGGCCGTTGACCGTCAGATTGCGTCTCTCCGTGACGAGTTGCTGCGAAGGATGGAGGAGCAGCCCCGGTCCCAGCCCAGGCAGACGATCCGACGCTCATCGCACGATTCGATATGCTCGACCGCAGCATCACGGAGCTCCGGGATTTGACAAATAATCTTAGAGCCTCGACAGAGCACAACGTGATGGAGCTGTAGGCATCACAGCTATCCATGGGAGAGAGGCTGACGATGATGCGGGATTCAATGGTTCATAGCAGTACGAGACTGTTATCTACCATGGATTCTTACAACCAGCAACTCGCAGAGTTGGAGCGGATACGTCCTCCTGGTGCGCCTACATCGACACAGACTCCACCGACGTCACTGTCTTCTCCATCGACATCGGTGTCGATTTTACGGGAGCAGTATGATCTGTTCTTATCCTTCATGCACGCCGGTAGTCATCCTCCTGCAGATCCGCAGTAGTATAGATATTTGCATGAATATTTGCTAGATATTTGTATTCTTTGTATTATTTAGGATGAGACTCATTGTATGGATATATATTTGATGTATTCTTTACGACGATATTTGCTGGATGTTTTATTTTCTTTAAATTTTATTATATTATTCATATTAAATATATGTTAATTTACCGGTGTTGGGTGTTCAACCCAAGGAGGTCGACAAACCCAGGAAATTCAACGGAGGGTTGCTCCGGGTCTATTTGTACAGATCAGAAATAATAGTTTGGAAACAATTCAGTATTCATTTTTTTTATTTTTTTACTGTACAATTAGCGACGTTTTTAGCGATGTTTAGCGACGTTACTACACATCGCTAAATACGTCGCTAAGTTGCGACGTTACTACACGTCGCTAATGACGTCGCTAAAAATATCGCTAAAAACGTCGCTGTACGTCGCAACTTGCTGACATGGCAGTATTGCCAGGTCATTAAAGACGTCGCTGTAACGTCGCTATATAAGTCGCTAATTAGCGACGTTAAGCGACAGATGAGCACGTCGCTAAACGTCGCTAATCTAGCGACACATTTACGTCGCTAAAAAATGTCGGTATAGCGACGTTTAGCGACGTTTTTCCTTTCAGCGACTAGCTGAAAGACGACTTCTGTAAAACGTCGCTAATTACGTCGCTAAAAGTAATTAGCGACGTTTATTGGTTATTTAGCGACGTTTCTTTACGTCGCTAATTTGACTTTTTCTGGTAGTGTTTGTTCAAATCCCTTCTTGTCGAATCTTGTATAATATCAAACTTGCACTACACACTTGTATTGGCGTATTACCTATAGCCATCCACATGCAGAAAGTAGAATTCTAAAACACAGTATACAAATGTTATTAGTTGTATATTGTTTCCATGTAGTCTTGATATCTACAATGTCACATGTTGTTGTACCCTATTCTTGATTATGGTTTCACATACATATTGTCTATTTCTTATTTCCATGATCTTTCACATATATTCTACTTGTAGCTTTAGTGTGATTATGATTCCTCTGCTCCAATCATGACTGGATAATCAATATTTTACATCTTTAGATGACGAGAGTTGCTCAACTCAATATGGTGAGTTTGAGCGTGGCATATTAGTCCAGACCTTATTGCAGGCACAATTATTGCTGGTGATATTGTTCCAGCTGAGGATTAATTAATTTTAGTTTATTTTAGACTTTTATTTGATTATTATTTTAGTGGGTTTGTTCCCAAAGACTTTGATTTCTTATGTATCGAGGACTACTTGGAGACTTTTCATTTAGTAATTATTTGAGACTTGACATTATATATTGGTGATTATTGATGATTATTATATTATTATTGTTGAGCTAGATATTTAGATAGACAACATTGATTATGATTCTCTATATTAAGTATTGATGTTATATCAGAGATATAAACAAAGTACTACTATCGATACTGCGACATAGGATGGACTTGGTCACGTACTCGTACCCAACCAGACTTGTCATATCTATTTATATCGACACCTAGTACACGAGGCATGCAAGTACGTAATACAGTACCAATATTGAAAACACGAAAAAACCAAAATAGAAGATACACATCTAAATACACGTGCTAAATATGAATACCGGGAGATGGGGCTCACATGTGAAGCTCCATAACATCGCTTTAAGCGAAGCTAAATTTTTGGCTAAGTCATTAGCCCTACCATAAGGCGTAGCTTCGCTAAAAGCAAAGCTAATTAATTGCCAAGGACATAGCTTCCTCATTCGTTAGCTTCTCCATTGCTAAAGCTATAAATGATAGAGGACTCGCTCTGTTGTACATTAGCTTCATCGAAAGCAAAGATTATATTTGGCATACGCCTAACCTCACCATAGATATGCTGACACATATGAATTGAAACTGAGGTTCATAATAACGAAGAACATGGAGTTCATAATATACTTGAAACCTGAAGTTTCCTAAAATTAAATATTGCATGTTGAGAACCATAAGTTCCACATGTTTAATCATAAATTTCTTTATTGCAAAACGTGAAGTTCACATATAGTTTTCTTGTGGATATTTTATTTATCCAACACACCGACATCTTGTTCCCTCTATGCAGTGTCGAATCTAAACAAGCTCAATTTTATAGCATTGGAAGTCTTTGGACAAAACTATGTGAGTGGGTCCATGATGTCAAGCTCCATCTCACTGCTAAGAAAATGAGATCCACCATCAATAAAACTAAGGGAGATGACAAAGATATCACTATGATCTTTATCCGAAAGCATATACCTAATACAGTAGAAATGGAATACCTCACTGAAAAGGATTCTCAAACTCTTTGGTCGCTCTTGAAGATCGTTTTGATCATCAATAATGATTTACTTATCTAAAGCAAGTCATGATTGGCAAAATATCTGATTTTAGGACTTTAAGTCCGTGAATGAGTATAAATTTGAAATGTATCGATTAATCCTTACATTTTGTAAGAAAGAATTGACTGAGGATGATCTCCTAGAGAAGACTTACTTAACCTTTCTATGTCTCTAATATGTTCTTGCAACAATATAAAGAGAAAACTTACCAAATTATTGGATTTTATTTTTATCATGTTACTCGCTGGAAAGCACAACAACCTTATGATAAAACCCCACCAGGTTCGTTTACTGGCGTGAATGCAATCCCCTTACTTGAAGCAAATACAAGATATTTGAAATGCCATAACCAATGAGACAGGAATAAGGGCTGCAACAAGAGAGGTAAGCTCGTAGAAAGAGGTAAAAATTAAGGCCCATACAAGAAAAACCAAGGCCAAAAGCGTGCCAATTTGGCTCCTAGGCAAACAACTTCAAGAACCAACGCATGCTATTGTTATGGTCGAGCAAAAGCTGAGAAAAAAAATAACTATCTCATATATTTTCTTATCATGTAGTTTGAGGGAAAAAAAACCAATGAACATATAACAGATCTAAAATATATTCAAAATTTAAATTATATTTAAACTAATTACATAGTATTATCTAATTAAATATGTATCCAAAATTCAAGAAACATATTTATAAAATATATTCAAATAATATTAAAAATATTAAAAAATAATTTAATTTTTTATAATTTTTGAATAATTTTATAGATTTTTTTTGTTGATATGTACAACACGCGTGAACATGTGTTAGTAACTCAACAGTAAAGAGCACAAAAATCATGATGATATTTAGAATTTTTTTTTTTTATTCTTTTGTACCAAAAAATCTTCCATTATATAAAACGACTTTTAGACGGCTCAAAAGTGAGCCGTCTAAGCTGTAAGTAAATACTCAACCAATTAAATTAAAAAAATACTTACGGTAGATAAATAAAACCTTAAACAGCTTCCATCTTATCCGTCCAAACCCTTAATAAATACTAAACCAATTTAATTAAAAAAAAAACTAAAGGAAGATTAAAATATTTTTTTTCTAAAACTAACTTCATTCTCATCATCCATAACCCAATCTTTTCTTCCACCAAACATAAATACTAAATTAAAAATCGTTTAAATACTAAATTTAAAAATTAATTTAAAAGAAAAATATTAAAAATATTAAAATTATTTAACAAATTTTAATTCAAATATATTTAAATATTTGAACTAAGTATATGCTATTATCTGACTCACATATCCAAAACTGTAAAAATATATTTATAACAAATTATAATTAAAAAATATTTAAATAATTTAAATTTTATATAAGTTTTTAATAATTTGGTTTTTACGTGCAACGCACGTGGAGGTAACTACTATATTTTATTTTATTTTTTGAATTTTCGGTATAACGTTCGGGACTCGACGCAACGTTCAGGACTTTGTGCATATTGCATGTCTTTGGACCCACTGTCCCCTAATTCCCATCGAAAAAATAATACGTTTCGTGGCTCGATTTATTGATCTTCTGCCAACCAGCCATGATCTTGTACCTCTACTTTTTCCGACAGACTAATTTTTGTCAGTATAACATCGATCCGTACCTTCCTCACGTAGTATGGAAAAGTAAATATTTTTTTTCAATAATCTTTTTACTATGGACCAATTTCATAACAGTCTTTCATTTTCTTTCCAAAAATTACACACGCCCCTCATTATTATACCCGACAATAAAATATAAGAGAGACGTTATAGGGACGGATCTCAGGCCTCTGCCCCTTCAGGAGGAGGTAGTCAACAGAGGTGAGAGAACTTTTTCATTCCATCAAAATTTCCTCAACTTTTTTAATTTTCGCCAAATTTAATCCCAAAATAAAATAAAAAATAAATCCCATTTTGCGATGAACCCACCGATCAAAATTTGATTTTTGGGGGTTTTCTGTTGCTTGATTGGAGCCTGACCACCGGAATTTCTGACATTTGCAGGCCTATTCCCAATTGTAAACCTAATTTGGAGAAGAACCAATTGTTCAATCTGTCGGATTGTAGGAATTCTTTGTGGTATTGATTGTAACTCGAGAGAAGAGAAATAAAAAAAAAAATAGAAAAAGAAAAAGAAAGAAAGAGAAGCAATTTGTTTGTAATATAGAGGTGTGGAAGAATGGGGGTCATGTCGAGGAAGGTTTTGCCGGTCTGCGGCCGGCTCTGCTTCTTCTGCCCGTCGCTGCGGACGAGGTCCCGGCAGCCGGTGAAGCGCTACAAGAAGCTTCTGGCTGATATATTCCCCAAGTCTCAGGTTTATGTATCAAAATGTACTTTAAATTTTTTTTTTTTTGGGTTAATTGTTGACTTGCTGTTATCATTATGTAGCGTAGTTTGGAAATAACTGAAATTTGTCATAGATACATGTACAACATAGACCAATCTGACCAATAGATGCACTAGTTAGGAGGAGCAATAAGAGGGCCTAAACAAAAATGGATTGAAGCTCTAAATAAGGATTTATTTGTTTGTGTTATAGAGGACAAGACCCTTGATAGAGCTGAATGGAGGAAAATGATTCAATTAGCTGACCCCGAAAATTTCCGATGAAGTCTTTTCGCTGTTGCTATGTGCTTCTTTTAGATCTTTGCACATGGGAAAGGTTTTGGATGTGGAATAAATTGTTGAAATATAAAGAACCCAACCCAAAGGTTGTAGACTAGTCAAAAATCTAGATGTAACAGTGTAGAATGTTGATCATCACTACAATGAATGATTTCAGTAGCTCAGCTGTCTCTTATTCCTTTACTATAATTGTGTTTTACTATAATACTTGCCATAGTTAGTTGATTCTCATCAGTTCATTTGTTCATACTAAAAAGGGAATTCAGTGCCTCTTTCGTTCTTGTTGTCTATAGCCTCTTTGCCTACCGATTATTTAATGTATTGTGGTAGCAAGATTGCGCTCTGGTGCTGATGTTGAGGTCCGTGGGAGATGTCTTGTTGTCAGGCTTGAAGTCAAAAGTGAAATACAATGCACAATGGAGGTGGTCATTCGCATTGAGGTCTATAAAAGGAAATTACCTGGCATCTAGTTTAGACGCAAAATAGTTGTGACATGGCGTATTGGAGATAGGTGGTGAATGATTGCAAGTAAAGATTTATTTACAGGTGGGTCCTCTGTCGTGTCAATTGGAAGGGATGGGATGAAAAAGACTGGCATATCAAATGTTTAACATGGTGAAGTTGAAGATCGGTTGGTAAATGAGTGGAGTAATGAAGTTGATTAGAATGACGAAATGACTTGCTTGGCAGTACCACTAGGATCCCAAGAATCTCATAGTAAAGCATAGGAACAAATGTTTAAATGTTTATACACAATTGCCCACTGTGAACTCTATACAATCTGGGCAAAATAGAACTACTAAGTTCACTTTTCAGTAATCCCAAGATTTTTAACTTGTCAATTTTCAATGCCTCCTATCTTTGCGACAGGTTGTAGGTGGTAATGAACATTATGAAACACAGAAGCTTAGGAATACTGGGAATTGCCTTGATGATTCTACTTAGCTCACCAATCACATTTAAGATTATTATTTCTTCTTGCAGGAAACAATTTGCCAAATAGGTTTCCTTCTTTTGAAAATTTTGATTCTGATGTTCTTTTCAATTTTCTTTTGTTATTATCGAATGAGTTGGTTATTTTCACTTTTCTTCGTTTTATCTTGTATGCTGACTTCTTATCATATACAAATTTCAGGATGGAGAACCCAATGATAGAATGATAAGCAAGCTTTGTGATTATGCATCAAAAAATCCATTGCGAATACCAAAGGTAAAGTCTTATGTCCAATACAGTATGGTCTTGTGGAACTTTAGAATTTAGATGTTATCTGTTTCTTGAGTCTTAGTCTAATATTGAGTGCAATTAGCTCATACTATATGAAAGAGTAACGTTATGTTTTCTCTTTTTTGGTAGATCTAGTTGTTTGATATTGAATTTTCATTTTCTCCTAGGGACTTGGTCTTATTTTTCTTGGTTTTATTTGGTTGAAAATCATTTCCTTGAGGAACCCATAAGTTGATTTGTTGGTGGATCCATAGATCTACAACCATATTTTTTCAATTCTCAAATTCATGTAGTATTGCTTGTTTCAACATGATATTTTGAAATCAATATTATTGGTTTGTAGCACATCATCTTGTTCAAAGGAGATTTCTATCTGTTATTGTTTCTCTTGAGGTTGTTCCAAGGGAGTTCGAGTGGGCACATGAGTTTGTTTTCATTGAGTTGCATCCATTGAATGTTCATAATCTTCATGATTTTAGTTGGTTCATGGTCTTCAACAACTTTGTCATTCATGCAAAGTTGTTGCGGGAAAAGGTTTGTAGTTTGTGGTTCATGCATAAGTCATGGTATATGGTTCATGGACAAGTTTGGAGCAGTTTGAACTATGAAGTGTTTTGAGTCATTAATTTGTCAAGCTTGAGTTTCTTAAGTTTTTCTTAAAATTTAGTAAAGGGGGAGGGATGGAGGTCCTCGGAAACTAGTTTAAGTGTGTGAGTTTTAGATTCAATTGGTTATAATTTGTTTAGGGTTATTAGTGTTATCTATAAATCTTGTTTGCATGTTATACACCTATGACAGGTTAGCAAGGAACACAAATTGTAACTGCAAGAAAGGGTTTCTTTTCTAGCGATCAGTATTACTTTTTCTGCTTACTCCTTCAAATAACATACTCCCATGAAGAATAGAAAATAGCTTTATAGGTTTTCAGAGAAACCTGCTATGAGATTTACAAGTTATCTTCTCAGAAGGGGAGTGGCATTCTAGTATATTCCATTCCACTAGGAGGAAAGGTTATATACTTGAGGGGAATTGTGTTGATGTCCGCACCATCCCTTGTCCTCTTGGTTGACAAAGTTAGTAAATTTATAATTTAAAGAGGAAAATCCTAGAAATGTTAATTTATAGAAGAAAATATATTTACATAAACAAATTGAGCAGTTATATTAAGTCAAAATCTAAAAGGAAAGATTTTGATGTGTGTAATTAGTAATTGCCAAAACTGGAGCAGTTAGTCGTCTTGAAAAATATATTGGTCTATGAAGTTCCTTTAACTAGTATATAAGTCCATGCATACAGTATAGTTAAAATTAATGCCATTGCAATTAATTCACTTGGAGCAAACTTTATATATCTAGTCTCAGATGCAATTTTTTTGCACTGGATTGTCATTCTTACAGGATACAGCTTTGATGCATGGGATTGTCATTACTTTTCACCCTTTGACTTCTGTCACACAGATGAATGGAATCCCCTATAGCAAATCATTTCATCATACCTCTCTGTTTAGTCTTTCCATTCAAGGGAACTTGGAGACTACTTACATAGTTGCATGAGTGAAAACTGCATGATGAAAATGGTAGGCAGCCCTACCTATGTTATCTGGACGCGCCACTTTAAGGCAAGGTACCAGTGTTGATCCAACATGACACGGGTACGGGTGCGGAATTCGGACACGACAGATGAAGAAGAAGAGTTATTGACAGCTGGAGTTTCCATTTATAAACCCTTGGAGAACTCTATGTCAGCTGTCAAGGGAAAGAGTTATTGACAACTGCCATAAAGTTCTTGGAGAACTCTATGTCGTATCGTGTCCGTGCAATGTAGATGTCAACCCTTTTTTGCTTATGTCATACCCAAAATTTGGATCCTTTTTAGATGAGTCCGTGTGTCCTTCAATTATGAGTTTAAAGGGCCTGACTCTTGGATATGTACCCGACACCTGCACCTGAGTTCATGTAACATAGGCCCTATCTACCGACCTAAGTTTTGTGGCAAAGCCCTCTCTTGTTCATAACAATGCTGGCTAGGAATATGGCATAAGCAAAAAAGGGTTGACATCTACATTGCACGGACATGATACGACACGACATAGCGACACGAACACAACGTCTACTTTGGAGTGTCATAGTGTATTTTGGAGTGTCCGGGTTGTGTCCAATACGTGCCCGACACAACACAGGCCAAGATTTTTGGAGTGTCTGTGCTTCCTTGGTTGACACTGAGTTGAGAGCCGAGCATGAAAACTTTGTCGGTTCTTTATTGAAGATTCTCATGCTCCATCATTGTAATGGGAGAAGGTTTGAATGATGATAATTCTGATACAGTTCCGATTTATGTCACTATATTCTCCTATAGTTGCATGATTGAAAACTGTATGACCAAAATGGTAGGCCTATCAACCCACCAACTGGCTTTCCACATTTTGTGGCAAGGCCCTCTCTTGTTCATAACTATGATGTCTAGCAAGAAGGCACCAGTTTAGAGGGTTGACATCAGGTTAATATAGAGGGTTGCATCAGGTTAACAAGAAGTCATGGAAACTGTGTCAATTATCATGTAAAGCTTCTTGTGCTCCATAGGCAACCCATTATAACGGGAGAAGGTTTGAATGATGGTAATGATGATACAGTTTTGATGTATGTCACTATTTTCTCCTATTCACTTTTTTTTAAATCTTTGTTTACAGATTACAAAATACTTAGAGGATCGATTCTATAAAGAGCTACGCAATGAGCGCTTTGGCCTGGCAAAGGTGGTGCCATGCATCTATAGGAAACTATTAGCCTCATGTAAGGAGCAGATGTAAGTGTCGTGTCTTTTTTTTATCTCCAGCATGAGCTTCTGCTAAAAGCTGGTAATTTCTCGGCTATGGATATTACGCATATCTTCATTTATTTGATTTGATGTATTGGGAAACTTAACCTGTCGAGTTTTTCTTCTTGGATAGAGCAATTTCCTGAATAAGTTTTCTTATGTTTGCAGCAGTAGAGGCATAAAAACATGGTGTTTATGTTATTATTTAATCTAAACATGAGATTGGTAGCATTGTTATAGGGCAGTAAAAAAAATCAATTTTATTCATATACATGTATGTTGTTTGATTCGTATGTAGTTTGGAAATTAAATGATTAGTGCAATTTCACGACTTAGATATCAACCCCCGTCCCACCCCTCCCATCTCAATAAAGTAAAAAAAAATAAAAAAAATAAACTACTAATAACAAAATATAACACTCAAACATAGGGCTGCAAATGAATACAGTAGTTTGCTAGTTAGCTCCATTCGGTAAAGCTGGACAAGCCAGAGTTGAACTATGAGAAAGTGACATGTGTCCAGCTGTATTCGTAAGACGAGGATGCAAGTGCTATACGTAATGATTGGGAAGCTTCTGTAGGTGGGAAATGATAATCATTTAGTGTTCGAGTCAAAGATCAATTTTGTTTTTTGTTGCATTTCCATCTTCATAGACTTATTTCAGAATCCGGTTCAAGAAAAAGCAACCCAACTAGTCTTTTGTATCAGCAATCTTGGCGGTTGCTGACCAAGTAGAATATCAGATTTCAGCACTTTATCACAAAAAAGAAAAAAGAAAAAAGGAAAAAAGAAAAAAGAAAAAAGAAGAAGAAATGGAAGGTTCAAATTTATAACCTTTCACTTGAACAGTTCTTATATTTCACTACTTTCTAAACAAAAAGGTGTTTGCACTAGGATATTAATTGTTGAATTGCCAATGTGAGTCTGAAAAAAAATCCACTGTCTTTCGTGTATATATATATATATATATATACCTTTTTTTTCAATGCAGGCGGCGACAGTGGGCTACGGAGGATTAGGGTTAGGGTTTGATGGGGCGTGGGATCCAGGCAAGCAAAATTGGGACTGAGGGGAGGGAGGAGCACGGCTTGAAGGAGGGAGGGGTGGAGGCTGGACCACCGTCTCTCGGAGAAGACGGAGCAAAGGGCCTAGTCTGGCTGAGGCAGGGAAAGGAAAACTTCAGGCGACGGCGGATCGGTTCAGCAAGGGGGGCAATGCAGGCGCTGCTCGGTCCTTGCATAGCGATTCGGTGAGGAGGGAAGGCATCCGACCGCAATGGGAGGGGGAGCCCTCGAGGCGGGCGAGCGGGGATTCTAGACCAACGTCGGTTGTATGCAACGTATAGTCGACATGGAGTCAAAAAGGAAAATGTATAACTGAAACGGGGGGGGGGGGGGAGCGGCACGTCTACGGCCAGGCGAGATGAAGGAGACAATGCTGGAGGAGATATGCGGTCATATAGTAAATCCTGGGCAGACATCTGTAGGCCAGATATGGGGTGTACTACTATGGCGATGAACTACGTGGAGCCTACACGGGTCGACAATGTGTATCGAGCGTCCTTTCCCGGCAGAGGAGACCACAGAAGTCACGGAGTACTGGCGTAATACTGTTATCCTATACGTAGTGGAAAAATCGTCCATTTTATGGGCAACTTCGGGCGTATACGATGAGGGTTTGGCGTCCAAAAGGGACGATGGAGATTTTTGCGAAGGATAATGTATTCTGTTTCGTCCATTTTAAAAAAATTAACTACGATAGTTCTCTCTCCACGTTAAAAATCTAAAATCCTTCTAACTACCTGAACATATATAAAACCTAAAATATATTCAATATTTAAATTATATTTAAACTAACTAAATGATATTATCTAACTAAACACATATCCAAAATTCTAAAAAAATATTTATAATAAATCATAATTAAAATATATTCAAATTATATTTAAAATATTCTAACATAATTTAAATTTTTATCTAATTTTGCAATAATATTATAGAATTTTTTTTTCTTTTTATATGTGCAACGCACGGGGAAGTAACTAGTTAGTTTTAAATAAAATAATATTCAACATTGCTAAATCATATGTCCATAATAGATATTATTTTTATTTACTTACCTAAAGTACAACCAAATAAATAAATTTGAAGAGCATAATACTAATATGGTTGAATGTTACGAATTTATAGATATACAACTTCGACAAATGTTAATGGTTATGGACTATTGATAAGGAATCTTATGACGCACTTTTTCGATCTTCGACACGGCTGAATCATTGTGTGAACGTTGTTTTTTGTTCTCTTTCGTTCATTTTTTCTTTGGCGAATTGACTCTGAAAAAAAAAAAAACCCAGAACTGTGGTATTGGCCGACATTGGTAGCGGATAATGGTATAGGATGGGGACATGTTAAAACCGATACTATATGGCTAATACGTATCAATATGAGTGCGAACTATACAATTTATATAGGCTATAGCCAAAGGTTTTCAATCCAAGCAGAACTAGTAATCCTATTGCTAATAGGAATAGAACTCTAAACTGAAATAAAACTAAAACCTAATTCAAGTAGGTTTCCAAATTGGAAATTACTCCTAAAGCAAATAAGCTCGTATTACTAATACAATTAGGAACCTAATACGAGTTATAAATCTGAAATTACAAATCTGAAATTAACTTAAATAAAATGGAAATAAAGGGCCTAATTATTTTATCTCCATTATGCTCGTTGTATTGCCACTTATTGACATGGATAAGATTGTAACTGTAATTACGAAAAGGTATCAATACACTTGGTGCTATAATTTAACAAATAAATGTCAAACACTTCCTATTTGCCATATTTAGATTGAAGATTGATTTTCTTTTGCTCCTCATTGATGGTGTTTTTTTTTTACTTTTTTATATGATTGCATAGTCATTCTAATAGTTTGCTATAAAACCTTCCATGCTTTATGGATCAAGATTGTTGGACAATAAGAAACTTGTCCAGAAAGTTAGATGAGAATGCTATCATGAATGGCAATACGGTAAAGGATAGAACAAAACATAAGTATATATCAGTGGAAAGTTAGAGGTTGCGCCAATTGAGGACAAGATGAGAGAAAATTGTCTTTAGGTGGTTTGGACATGTGCAACACAGACCAATAGATGCTCCTGTAAGGAGAAGCAATAATAGTGTAGTTAATGGAGCCACTAGGACTAGAGGTAGGCCTAGAATGGTTTGAAGTGTTAACAAAGGATATGATTTTTTGCCCTTTACAGAACTGAATGGAAGAAGAGGGTTCACACAGCTGACCCCAATTTTTTTTTTTGGGACAAAGGCTTTTTTATTGTAAATATGATTGTGTAGTCAACTTGATGATTCTTACCTAAGTTTGGTATTTTATAAACATTATATACTAGACATTTGTTTACTGTATTATCACAGGTTTTACTTGTGGAACCCTCTAACCCTTACAAAACATCATCCTCTTTTATTATTTCTACTTGTTTGGTTCATTTTCTACATTATGTATCTAGTTCCCTGAGTTTAATGTTTCAATTTAAATTTCAATTTGTACAAATGCAGGCCATTGTTTGCTCCCAGTTTATTGTCCATTATAAGAATTCTTCTTGAACAATCACAAGAAGCTGATATGCAGATTCTTGGTTGTCTTGTGCTTGTTGACTTTATTAATAGTCAGGTAGGTTGTAATTTAAATATAACTTATGGACTGGATTTTACAAATGTTTCTTGCATACTAAGTGACGATATCATAGGTGGACAGTACATACATGTTTAACTTAGAAGCCCTTATACCAAAGCTATGCCAGCTTGGCCAAGAAGTAGGAGGAGATGATAGGGGACTCCGCTTGCGTTCAGCTGGGTTGCAATCTCTTGCTTTCATGGTACAATCCTTTTTGAACACAGATACCTTCATCACAGTTTCTTGAATGTATTTAATGCACATATATAGCATGCTTCACCCTTTCCGCACTTGTTCAGTATGAACCTTTTAACTGTGGAGACAGTATCCTGTTGTGACAAACTGAATTGTTTTAAGTCTGACAAATAGCTTTTGTGGAGTAGGAAATCTTTATTGTTATATGTGAAGGTTGAATCTGTTCCATCAGTAGCAACTTGTATTCAACATTGCAGCTCCTTGGGACTTGTGCTTCAAGTGTTCCAAGAAACTTTTGGGATCCAAAGTTTCAACTCTGTGTATCATTCAGAAACCTTGACCGACATTACCATGTTTAGGATAGGGGTGCTGAGTTGCTAGTTTCTGTGCACATGATGCTTAGAATATCTTGAATTTCTGATTTATTCTAGCACTCGTTTTCACAAATACTATCTTTTTGATATCCACTTTATGTGTTTACTTTCAGGTGCATTTTATGGGAGAGTTCTCCCATATTTCATTGGATTTTGATGATGTAAGCTTATTTCTTCATCTTCACTTCTAATACTGGTAGCACTAAAATCAAATTACTTAATGTCTGCTTTTACTTGTATACTTATATGTTATTTCTGCTATCGCTACTTTTTTCACACCTTTAAGAACTGCGATTAAGTGCTGCAAACCTTATAGGAAATAGTGGACTATTTTTTAAGGAAAAATGATTCATTAAAATGGAGGCTAAAATGACACCCAAACTGTTCAAGTTAGGATCCAAAGTTTGTTTATCTTGTCCATTAAAGTGGGTGGAGAGATGATGTTTGCAATGTGCAGTTACAGTACCAAAGAAAATACCCTGAACAATATGAAATCAGTTGGTCTTTGTTGAGACCCATGTCATTGGCAACACGCTGTTCAATGAATAATCTTCACATATGAACAACTTGCAAGAAACCTTATAGAAGAAAAGTATTTCATCAAGTGACCTACTAGTATTCCTTTAATGCCATTTTGACACATCAGGAGGATATGTTTCCACTACTCTTCCCCCCTACATTTCTAAAATGGCAAGGAAAAAATTGCCCTTCAAGGAGAACCAATAATTTCCACCTATTGTTGATTACTGTATTTTATAATTGAACCTTGTTGTTAAGCGTCATATTAGGTAGTGAGCTTTAGTCCCACATCGGACAGAATAATAGAGAGAGGGGTCAGCATCTCCTATATATATCAATGAAACCATCCCATCATTCTAATTCTACATGGTATCAGAGCCATAACCAACCCGCCTCCTCTCCTCCCCACCCACTGCTCTGCTGCCCCGTCGCTCCGCCGCCGGCCCCTGCTGGCCGCCACCACCCCACGGCCCTGCCCGCCACCCTGCTGCCCCCCCTCTGACCTGCTGCCGTCCCCCCTGTTCAGGCAGCTCCGCCCCCCCGTTCCAGGCCACCCCCTGCCTCCAGCCCAAAACCCTAACCCTAACATGCAGCCGTCGCCCCTTCTTCCTGCCTAAATCCTAATCCAAAAAAAAAGTCGTATATCGAAGCCAGAGGGTAGACACTATTTTGTTTGCACAACCTCTGTTCCTAGATTACGACTTCAGGAGTGTATATCGAAGCCAGAGGGTAGACAATGATTTGTTTGCACAACCTCTGTTCCTAGATTACGACTTCAGGAGTTAATAAAGAGTAGACAAGTGGCTTGTTTACGTGGATCTTTGTTTTCGTCCTACCCCGATATCCACATCAGGATCTACACAGAGAGTGACCTGGATTACTTTTGTGTCCTGGCTTGTGTGATCCCCATACGATCTCTACTTTCTATCTTCGTGCCGTTTTTGGCCACGTTGATAGCGCATCGGTAAAGTTGATGTGATTATTGGGGTTGGGTAGATCCAGCGACGGTCGAATCAAAGAGCATGATGACTAACACTGCTACTACTACCGGTGTCGGGAACGTATTGGCGGGACCAACGGATACTGGCACGACGATTTCTTCGATTCGACTCGTCGATCGGCGGTTGGACTTGACCAGATGACTACTCAACATGGCGGAAGAAGGTTGAGAAAATACTTCGGGGAATGCGGTTGTCCAAGCATCTGACTGACAATCCTCTGGAGACTACTGATCCCACATTTAAGCTGTGGAAGACGGATGATAGTCGACTGTTTACACAATAGCTGAACTCAATGGAACCATCGGATTAGGATGGAGGACATGGTTCAGGACACGGTAAAGGAGTTATGGGAGGTCCTATCGGCGACGTTTGATGTAAAACGTGACTTGTCTCGTATCTACGACTCGGTCGTCGGCGTCTACCGGGCAGAATAGGACGACAAGTCTCATAAGGACTACTTCCGGGCTTTTAAGGCTATGGTCGATGAAGTTGACCGTGTATTACCTCTGACGACGGATATCAATGAAGCAAGGGTTCAACGTGAGTAGCTTCATGTGATGGCATATCTTGTCTCTCTTCGTCCTGATGCAGACTCAGCTCGCTCTCAGATCATTGCTGGAGCCGAGGTTCCATCTCTAATGGAAGCACATTTTCGTGTTCTACGGACAACAAAGGTCGTCGAGACCTCTTTAAGTGATGCTCCTATTGATTGATCTGCTCTTGGTGCCGCTCGTACTGGATTTCGCGGTGGTCGTGGTGGACGACGTGGTGGCCACAATATTGGTCGTGATGGTGGACGAGGCATTGGCGGTCGTGATGGAGGTCGACCGCGCACCTGCTTCAACTGTGGTTTACAGGATCATTTCCAGTAGCAGTGTATTAAAACTCCTACCGCCAATGTTACCTCAGATACTCCTGATCTTGGCAGCAGATCAGTACAAATGACTGATGAAGCATATGCATACTTTGTTAAGTTTCAAGCTCAACGCCGATGTGAAGCCTCTCCTTCTAGATCCACAGCAGGTTACTCAGTGATATGTGTGATACAGTCAAAGCAATGAGTCCTTGATTCTGGTGCGTCTGCTCACTTGACAGGCGACGCAGGTAAGATACGAAATTATGTACCGGTTGGTCGTATGTCTAATATTACATGTGCCAATGGTAGTTCGCTGACAGTCCGTGGAAAATAATTTGTCCGTCTTTCTTCGGGACTGTCACTGCATTCTGTATTACATACTCCTGGAAATCCATTCAGCTTACTCTCAATTAGTCGAATTACTCGTGATATGCACTGCTCGGTAACATTCTTTCCTGATAATTGTGTTTTTCAGGACCTAAAGACTGGAAGGACTATGGGTAGGGCGCATGTGGTTGGAGGCTTGTACCTGTTTGACGAAACTTCCTCTGTTGCCTATGTTGGTGTGAAGCTTGATCCTTTTGAGTTACACTGCCGGTTAGGACATTCATCTGTCCAAGCACTCCAGAAAATGTACCCATCTTTAGATGTTTCTTTTCATTGTGATTTGTGAGTCATGTGGCTTGGCTAAGTATCACCATGTTTCCTATCCGGTTAGTCAGAATAAAATGACTTTCGCTCCCTTCGAGTTGGTGCATTCCGATATATGGGGACCTTGTTCGGTTGAATTTGTGATGAGATTCAAGTACTTTGTTACCTTTGTTGATGACTACTCACGTGTCACTTTTGTTTATCTCATAAAAAATTGCTCCAAATTATTTAACAATTGGTGCAATTTTTATGCGGAAATCAGAACACAATTTGGTGTTCCGATTAAATGCGTTCGAAGTGACAATTGTCGTATGTCTCGTGAGTTTGTTTCACATCTGTCTCGGAATGACATCATCCACCAAACCTCATGTCCTTACACGCCACAACAGAATGGTGTGGCTGAACGCAAAATCGTCATCTCTTAGAAACAACGCGTGCTCTTATGTTCCAAGCACGTATTCCAAAAAGATTTTGGTCGGATGCCGTTCTTATGGCTTACTATCTCATTAATCGCATGCCGTCGTCTGTCCTCAATGGTGATACTCCCTTCTCTCGGTTATATCCCAAACGAGAGCCGTTTCCTCTACCTCTCCGAATCTTTGGTTGCTTGTGTTATGTTAGGGATACCCGACCAACTCTTTCTAAATTAGATCCAAAGGCTATCCAATGTATTTTCCTTGGGTATCCTAAGGATCAGAAAGGGTATCGGTGTTTTTCTCCAGTCTTGAAAAAGTATTTTTTATCTCGGGATGTTACCTTTGTTGAAACCGAGTTTCCTCCACTTCCACAAACTCCAGGACCAGTGCCCCAAGTTTACCCAGAAGAAGACTTCTTGTTGTTCCCGGTTCAAGCACAACATCCCCTTGTTAGGCTGCCCTAGTACTCCAGTCCGACGGTCCGCAGACACCGATTCAGTCAGCACCACTGTTGTCCGATCGATCGTCGCAGATAATGCCCATGGTCACAGAGTCATCCTCCTCTGGCTTGACTGATTCGTCTCCGCCTGTTCCACCAGCTCGACCTCGTCGTTCCTGTCGAGATCATCCCTTGTATGTTGAAAACTACAAAGGACTTGCGAGCCACACTCAGTCCTTAATAACTACTATTGATGGGATTCAGATTCCCAATTCTGCGAGGAGGGTCTCAAATATCCCGGTTGGCGTGTTTCTATGGAAGAGGAGATGAAAGCGCTTCGGGAGAACCATACTTGGGACTTGGTAAATTTGCCACCTGGTAAACAGGCTATCAGTTACAAATGGGTGTTCACGATCAAAGTGAAACCAGAAGGCACCCTTGATCGACTAAAGGCACGTCTGGTGGCTAAATGATATTCCCAGACTTATGATGAGGATTATTTTGAGACATTCTTCCCAGTTGCCAGGATGACCTCTGTGCGCGTACTCTTGGCCTTAACTGTTCGCTATGACTGGCCGCTACTCCAGCTGGATATCAAGAATGCTTTCCTCCACGGGGACCTTGATGAAGAGGTATATGTGGTGCAACCTCCCGGGTTCGTTGCAAGGGAGGGTAAAGTGTGTCATCTGAGGAAGGCCCTCTATGGTATGAAATAATCACCTCGTGCATGGTTTGGTCTGTGACTCTGTTTACAGATGTTGTCACTCAGTTTGGCATGTGTCAATCAAAGGACCATTTAGTATTTTACATACTGACATCGGCGGGAAGGATACTCCTTGGTGTTTATGTTAATGACATTGTAATCGCAGGAGACGTCAGTCAGGACATTACAGGACTGAAGAAGTTTCTGGAAGAACAGTTTCAGACCAAGGATATGAGATCATTAAACTATTTCTTGGGTGTTGAAGTCATATGGGGAAAGAAGCACATTGTCATGTCGCATATGAAGTATGTGCTAGACATACTACATGATGCAGGAATGATGCAAGCCAAAGGAGCAATGTTGCCGATGGACCCAGGAGAAAAGTTACTCCCCGACGAGGGGATACTAATGACGAATCCAGATCAATATCGCCGTGTAGTTGGAAAACTCAACTATTTGGCGGTTATGACTCGTCCATATATTTTCTTTGCCGTCAGTGTCACGAGTAGATTTATGTCTTTTCCACGAGTTTCACATTAGCAGATAGTTCTCAGAATTCTGCGCTATTTAGTCCAGAATCCTGGAAAAGAAATTCGCATGGAGAACCAGGGACATACAAATGTTGAGTGCTTTACCGATGCTGACTGGGGTGCAAGCCTGACAGATAGACGATCCACGCCTAGTTATTCGGTATTTATTGGCGGAAACTTGATATCATGGAAGAGTAAGCAGAGTGTGATCGCACGATCAAGTTCCGAAGCAAAATATCGAGCCATTGCTTATGGCACGACAGAGGTATTATATCTGCACCATCTTCTACAAGAGCTGGGAGAAGAAGCAGGACCTAAAGTAGCAGATATGTGGTGTGATAACCAATCTGCTATGCATATTGCTACCAATCCTGTATTTCATGAAAGGACGAAGCACATTGAAATTGATGTCCATTTCGTCCGTGATGAGTATAAAAAGGGAATGATAAAGTCCCATCACGTGAGGACCGGTGATCAGATAGTCGATATCTTCACGAATTTTTTTTTGGGTCATCGGGTACAATTTTTATGTAACAAGCTGGGCATGATTGATATATATGCTCCAGCTTGAGGGAGGGTGTTAAGCGTTATATTAGGTAGTGAGCTTTAGTCCCACATCGGGTAGAATAATAGAGAGAGGAGTCAGCCTCTCCTATATATATGTAGTCCTTTTTCATCAATGAAACCATCCCATCATTCTAATTCTACACTTGTGCTGTCGAAATTTCTATTTTCAATATAGCACCACTAACCACCAAACATTTCTATTTGGTTTGGTTCCATGAAAGCAGTATAATAAGATTTTGACAGATTCCTACAGATTCAACTTTGAAGAGTTTCACATTAGATTGTGGCTCAAGAGAATGATTGTCTCGTCAGGTAAAAAAAAAATAGTATTATTTTATTATTTTAGTCAAATAGTAGCTATCTTGCCCAAAATTTTGAAACAATCTTCCAAAGCAGGAACAGTTCTAGGATGTTATATGTTGTAAGCTATGATATGAATGACACTTCTCCCTACCAAAGTTTATTGTACATCTGTGTCGGATATGACACGTCTCCTTCTTTGTCGAACACTTGTTTAAACATACAAGAACTCCAGTTCTATAAACTATTTATGTACAATGAATGACGCATATTATGCCTCTATATAGGAAATACTATTCAATTCAATATATTGACCAAGGTTCATAGAATTGGTATCAGATCCTTCCTATGAGTATCGGGATCAGCGATTTCGATAGTATCGGCGGTTTGGGATCGGAGTATCGGATTTGTTGGTATCGAAAAACAAATAATTATTACAATTTTAGAAAAAATATTTTATATATTTAGGCATAATTTTAAGTAGTTTATGTATTTTTTAGCAATTTCGGAATTAAATGAAATAGTAGTCACCCTTGCCGATTGGTTTACCTGCAATAGATAAATTTTCTTCTTTTACATGCTTTTACAACCTTACTACGCTTTTACACCTCGTTCATTGGTCTTTTTTGTTCAATTTTATGTATTGTGTCTGTATCCATATTCCGTATAGGTGACTACTATCTTAAAATGTTTGTATTTTGTATCCGTATTATCTTCTTATCTGTAATTATGTCTGTATTCGTGCAATATATATTGTGAATGTATTTTATCTAAAAGAAAGTAAATAAACAACAATATCTATTATAAGTCAATAATTTAACAATGTTGAAAACTATTCAACTCAAAACTAATGGGAGGCAACGAATAATACATAACACTATGCTTGAATATATCAATTCTTAATTTTAAAATATTTTATATTTTTTGGCTTTTCGAAACCAAGAACTTTGAAACTAGGATCCGAAACCGTCAAAATTGTCGAAAGTATTGATGTCATTACCAAGGTTCATAGTATCGGCCGATACTGATACGCATTTGTCATATAAATATCGATTTTGGCATGTTCGATCCGATATTCACCCCTTTTGATACCAGCCAATACCCAAATTACGGCCCTCCTTCCCAAGTTAATTTCAACAAAGAAAAAAAGAAAAAGAAAATGAGAGAAGTATGACAAAAACTATATCGACACAATGATTCAATCTTCAACATGCTTGTACATCAGTACTATCATAATGTTATTTCATTTAAAACTATTTATTATATGGGTACTAAAAGTTTAGAAGAAGTAATTTAGTTTCTTAAAAAATATTGATAACAAAGGAAAAAACTTGCTAGAATATATAGGGAGACATGATTACATATCTGTCATTGAATCCCTTGATTCTAGTAACAGAAAAACATTATTTATTAACTAATTAATGAAATAAATCAAGCATAAATCAGGAACTAATCTCCAGAAATTAGGAACTAATTTTCTAATTTTCCTCCCAACTATTCGACACTCTCCCTCAAGTTGGTGCGTAAATATATGTAATGCCCAACTTGTGCCGAGAAACTCATAGTTAGGTTTGAACAATTCCTTTGTGAGAATATTAATTATCTGTTGTGTTGTTTATACGAATATACAAATAGCTCATGTATCAAGCTTCTCCTTTATAAAGTCTCTCAACTTCAACATGCTTTGTTCTGTTATGTTAGACCGGATTATGTGCAATGTTAATCGTTGCCTTGTTGTCACAGTACAACTTCATAGGCATGGTCACATATCAATGCAATGCAAACACAATATCAGGTTGCGCATGTGACGATTAGATCAACTTCCCAACGTGATTTTGGTACGGTGATGTGTCAACTGGATTACTTTTGGAATTTTCAAGTTTCTGATTTGGATCAATTGGAGTATCTGTAGGACGACATACACTCATTCCAGTTTGTTTGAGAAGATCAATAACATACTTTCTTTGTGATACTGATATTTCTTTCTTTGATCGAGATACTTCTAATCCAAGAAAGTACCTTAGTGAATTAGGTTTTTGATTTCAAACTCTGAAGCAAGACACATTTTCAGTCATTCCATCTCAACCACATCATCTTCTGTCAGAATAATGTCGTCCACAAACTATGGGAACATCTATCTTCCTTTTGGATGACGTTTTTGTGAATGCAGAGTGATCGATCTGCCCTTGTACATAGCCTTGGTTCTTTACTACATGTGTGAACTTTTCGAACCAGGTCCTTGGTGACTGTTTTAATCCATACAAGAATTTCTTCAGTCTGTAAACCTTTGACCCTACCTTTTGTTAAAGCCTGATGGTGGATCCATATAAACTTTTTCCTCCAAGTCTCTATTAAGAAATGCATTCTTCATATTCAACTGTTGTAGATGCCAGTCAAGATTGGTTGCAATCGACAAGACTACTCTGATTGTGTTTAGCTTTGCTACAGATATAAATATTTCAAGGTAATCAATACCGTATGTTTTAGTAAAACCTTTGGCAACCGAGTGAGCCTTGTATCTTTCCAGTGACCCATCTGACTTGTACATGTTCGTGGACACCTATTTGTATCAAACCATTTTCTTCTCCTCTGGTAGATCCATTACTTTTTTTTTTTTCAAGAGCCCCCATCTCCTACAAAATAGCCTCTTTCTACTTAAGAACCTGTAGAGCATCCTATACATTCTTTGGAATTTTCATACACGACAATTGTAAGTAAGGCAGAAAAAATAGGAAACAAATTTTTGTAAGAGAAAGTTTGACATAGGATGTTTGGTACAAAATATGACACACTTTCGATTAGCAATGAGAACATTATGATTAGAAAAACTAGACTCAGGTTGATTTGACTCAAACTAGAATGACTAACTTGAATTTGGTCTCTTTGGAAGTTATCTGAAGATTCAATAGAGTTCTGACCAGCCTTTGGTTCGGATTCTTAACAATGCTGAGGAGTCTGGGTCTTATTATCTCGAATTTGTTTCCACTGTGAGTAGGCAAGTAGTTCTTGGGTAGCCATTTTGTCCCATTGTCTAAGCTAGTAAGATTTTTAGATTGTTCCATAAAATTTGGACTTGGATTTTGATTAGTTAAAACACTAGGATTTGTATTTATAACATTTTTTTGGGTCCATTTGAAGTTTTGACATTGACATTCTCTAGTTGGACTCCATCTAAGTACCCTGCATCTTCCCTTTGTATCTTCTCCTGAAATTGAGTTTCAAAAAATGGTTGGGACTCAAAGAATGTGATATCCATAGTGACATTTTTTTTTTTGAAAATAGGATCATAACATTTGTATACTTTCTGACTTGGGGCATACCCAACAAAAATATATTTTCTTGTTCTATGATCTAACTTGCCATAGTTTTGATCGTGTATGCGTAAAAAAACAGTGCAACCAAACAATTTTGAGGACATGTTATGGGACAATTTTGACAACAAAATTTTTATTGAATAATGGTGTTTGAAATTTTAAGATCTTTGTAGGCATTAAATTTATAAGGTAAATAACGGTTAGAATTGCTTTCACACCCCATAGATACTTATGAACTTTATTTGTGAATACCAGGGTCCTAGCAACTAATAAATGTGATTTGTTTTTCCCCTCAGCTACTCCATTTTGTTGTGGTGTTTCATTGTAAGAACTTTGATGTACCATACCATTTTCTAAGAACAAATCATCTAAGACATTGTTAAAATATTCTTTGCTATTGTCACTCCTGAAAATCTTTTATCTTTTCTTGAAACTATGTTTCCACCATTTTGTAAAGGTTTTTGAAAACATTTTCGATGTCAGACTTGTCCCTTAGCTAATATACCCAACTTACTTTCTTGTGATCATTAATAAAAGTAACAAACCATTTTTTTCTTGAACTTGTTGAAATCGTATAAGGTCCCCATAGATCACTATGGATAAGTAAACGGGTTTGATGCTTGATATGGTTTTTTGGGGAAAAATAATGATCATGTTTGACAAATTCACAAAACTCATATTGAAATGAAGATGGACTACTATTTGTAAATAATTTTGAAAACAATTGCTTTAAATAATAAACACTTGGATGTCCTAATCTATAATGCCATAGCATAACGTTATTATCAACATAAATATAATTCAAATAGGTACTTTGAACTTGTTTTCGCACTTCAGTTCCATTTTCAAAGATATAGACACCTCCATTTTCTCTAGCAATACCAATCATCTTCCTTGAGACCAGTTCCTGAAACTCACATCGAGACTGATAGAAGTTAATATGACATTGGAGATCATTAGTTAATTTCTAATTAACAAAAGATTGCAGGACAATTTAGGCACATGAGGGACATTATGCAGGGTTAAGGAAGAAAATACAATAATAGATCATATTCCAACGATTGCTGGGAGTGATCCGTCAGCAATCTTTAATTTTTTTTTGGTTCCCTGCACACGAATTGTAAGTGGAAAAAAGATTGGAACAATTTGTCATATGATTAGTTGCTCCAGAGTCGATGATCCAAGAAGTATTTTGAGAATTTACACTAAGAAGAGCAACAACGAAGTTATCTTTCTGAGCCAAAAAACAAAAGGGTTTACAGAGGTTGTAAAAATTTGTACGAGTGCTCTAGTTGTTCCTTTGTGAATGTAGACGCTTCTGAGTTGACTTGTTGTGCCCGACTTTCTTCATAGGAGACTTGAAATGCCATGTTCTCATCCCCGGCTTCTTCTTCCAGTTTGGAGGTTTGTTATGGTACATTTTATTTCCAACAATAGTTATATTTAACAAGGTTCACACTTGGTTTTGAACCTGTATGAGTATTGGTCAAGGTTCTAGTATCGGTACAAGGGTTAGTTTTGGACCGTTCTTATTAGTATCGGTGTTGGCGGTTTCAGATTAGAGTTTCAGTGCTCTTTGTTTCGAAAATCCAAAAATCAGTAAAGAAATATTTTATAAACTTGAAAAATATTGTGTACACCAAGGGGTATCTTATATATTATTTGTTGTTTCCAACAAAGTTTGAAGGAAATAATATTTAACATTGTTAAATTACTCATCCGCAATAAATATTGTTATTTATTACTTGCTTTTAGGCAAAGTAAATGTCGGATGGTTAGGAGGAAAATCAGAAAAGCAAGACTCAAAGCCATACTATTAGCCTACCTATGGAAGACGAGAAGGAATAATATAATCTTTTTCTTCAACACTAACAAAATCTTCCATTTGAGTCGTCAATGTTCCACCATCATTCCTATTTCACTTTAAATTTTGAAAGACTCGCCTTCCCTTTAAAGAAACATAAAATTTCTTATGTACTTTTGGCATCATTTTGGCATTGGAATAAGTTTAAAGCCTCCTCTGTTCCATTTTCTTCTGCCATTTTTTGGAAAATTAACATGCATAGTAACCATTTAGGACTTCCCCCCATATTTTTGTTCTATTAAAGAGATTCCTCATTTTGTTAAGACTTCCCATTAAAGAACTGGTGGAAACCGACAAAAAGTACGAAGGGAGAGAACTGTGAAGAGCTTTAGCTAGAGTACCTACTCAAATAAATGAAATCCAATTGAATTAATTTAGTGCCTTACAATCCCCAATAAACTCATACTTTCATCTATATGTTTCTTGTTCCTTACTATGCTTTCATGGTTCGAATCCTCTTGGATGGTTTCTAACACTAATGACTGAGATGAACCTATTGTTTCACCAACTTCATCACAATAAGTTTGGCTTGTAAGTTGATGTTGAGAATGAGGCTCAACTCAATGTGATAGTTTTATTGATCTCGAGTATGTACATATTTATGGGAGAGCGTTGACCTCCCTCTTTTGTTCCTATATAATGCGGGACAGAAGGAGAACAAGGAGATACTAATAGTGTGCAATTAGAGTAACTTAACTAAGACTCACCATCAAGCTAGAACATATATATTCAGCTTGTTTACAAGGCAAATAATCTAATTGGAGCTAGCAGTCTTGTAAACGAATTGACAGTCTGATCTTTGGGACATGTGAATGGAATGCAAATATGCTTCCTCGTAACTGCATCTCGAACTAAATGACAATCCACTTGATGTTTTTGGTTCTCTTGGAAAACTGAATTCCTAACAATAAAAGCAGCAGCTCGGTTATCATAGTGCATAGACAATGGCTTAATATAACCAACACCAAGGTCGGCTGTTAATGATTGCAGCATCTAGAATTTTCCAATGGTATAACCATCCTGGTAACTAGCATTGTTTATTGCACTGATCCCTTCTTGTGCAGGTATTTATGAAGGGCTGATATTTCTCGTATAGAATTCTCTACTTGTTCACCTCTAAGTTTAGATCCTTCATTTTAGTAGTCATCTTTCCCCTGGATTTCATTGATATTCTTGTACCTTAGAGACTAGGTGGTAGGAATTCCATCATGATTTCACAAGAATAGTAACCCGTTGCTGAGTTGGAAAGCAGGAGAAGATTATACATGAAAACAGGGAATGCCATCCTTTTTTTCTTTCTTTAGCGTGTCATAGTAATGAATGCTTGCTCCTGAGTTGTATGAGCTTAAACTACCTAGCCTATTCTGTCACAAACCATGGTATCAACAGTAGAATATATGATGCCAGTATTGGCCTTCTGCAAGGGGTTTATAAACGAGCAATCGGGGGAGGCAAATCTCCCAGCCGACGTGGGACTAAACCTATATTTGGCATCTCTAACATTTTATAGTCTACCAACCTGTCAATGGGCTGTCTAGGTTGATGTATTTGTGTTCTCACACAGCTATCTTGGATAGGAACCTGGCATCAACATAAGTTTTTGATGTCAGGTTGAGAGCTGGTCATAAAAAAACTTGTCAATATATACGTGGAGCTTTGTCGAGCTCCATAGCTCACCCCATTCTGCTGGGAGAAGTCTTTGATGATGATGATGATTATGATGCTGATATTCACTCCTGAGAATGATTATATTACCTACATATTTGTCTAGTTTTCTCTTTCTATTAATACTAACAGTAGACTCTTGTTTTTGCTCCATTCATGATTGTTTCACATTTTCTTTGAATATAAGCAGGTAGTCTTGGCGACTTTAGATAATTATGAGCTTGATCAAATGTACTCAGAAAATGGTGAGCAAGAGAAATCCAATCAAGCCCAGAATCTCTGGGTAGGGGAACTACTTAGAAAGGATGGCCTTGCTTCATCCTTCAAGGACTCTATGAAAAAGGTATCACCATTGCAGCAGAATAGCAAAGCTGAAGTTACTTCGACAGTGTAAGATCTGATCACAGTGTAATTACTAATACCTTGAACTTCGTATTTTATTATTCCAATCAACCTTATTTGTTTGCAGGGATACATCCAGAAACCCAAGTTACTGGTCTAGAATTTGCTTGCACAATATGGCCAAACTTGCCAAGGAGGCAACTACATTGAGGCGTGTACTGGATCCACTATTTCGAAGCTTTGACAATGGGAATTTATGGTCCTCTGAGAAAGGAATTGCTTACTCCATTTTATCTGAAATGCAGGTGTTAATGGAGAAGTCAGGTGACATTGTGCTCCAAATTTATTGCTGTATAGAAACTAATACAAGTTTTTTCATACCTTATTGGACTTTCTTATATAATTTCAGAACAAAATAGCCATTTGTTGTTATCTCTCATGATCAAGCACTTAGATAACAAGAATGTTGCCAAGCAGCCTGAAATGCAGATTGACATTGTTAATGTTTCAACACATCTTGCACGAGATTTGAAGATGCAAGCTTCATTAGCTATACTTACTGCAATAGGTGACTTGATGAGACATTTACGGAGATGCATGCAGTGCTCCATTGAAGCTTCAAACCTTGGCAGCACCAACAAATGGAATCATGCAATGCATTCTGCCTTAGAAGAATGCCTCTTACAGTTGGCAAATAAGGTTTATATATTTCTTTTAACATTTTAAACATGTAGTAGTAACTTCATAGGATTCAGTAGTTTGTCTATACAATGGAACATTCTGGTTCTATGATTGTTATTTTAAGATGTGCCAAGATTAATTTATCCTTTCCTAACAAAATTGTTTACTTTTCATTAATTGTTCTAATAACAAAAGTAGATCATCTGAACAGTTATTTGTCCGTAAACCAATATATACACCCTTGCTTTGGCGTAATCTATCCTTCCTATCACTTGTATGATGGTGCATTAGGTGTAGATACTATATGAAGAAAATATAAATCATGTGACCTCTTCATTCTAAATTGTTATGAATTGAGTTTTTTTTTATATCTACAGTTTAACCTCTTCCCTTGTTTTCTAAATTCTTATGAATCTGAATGCCTCATCTTCTAAGGTCTCATGAATTGGAATTAATTTTATTTAGTTAGAAATTCTTTCATTGTTTAGATATACTTAAAACTCCATCACTCCAGCAAAATCTTTCAAATTTATATAATTCATACATAGCACATGACATGCTAGTTATTCTATAAAGAAAAAAAAGTTCCATTAAAATGAGTTTTATTGGTTCTAACTTCTTGGGAATTGCAAGTAATGGAAAATGAACTTATTGCATTCTCTAGCATTCTAGTGTGCAAATCAAGACTGACATATTGAGTATTAGGTAGGAGATCTTGGACCTATTCTTGATATGATGGCAGTTGTGCTGGAGAACATCCCTTCTAGTGTTATTGTAGCGCGAACAACAATTTCTTCTGTTTTTCGTACTGCGCAAATAACAGCTTCCATCCCTAATTTATCGTATCACAAAAAGGTAAGTTGTTGTCCTCTCTTTAGTATGTAGACTTTCACATAACATGTATTTTCAGCTGTTCAGACACTTGTAACTTCCTACTAGTTTTTCTTATTTTTATTTTTAATATATCTCAGGCTTTTCCGGATGGTTTATTTCACCAAATAGTATTAGCAATGGCACATCCAGACCCTGAAACAAGAGTTGGATCCCACCGTGTTCTATCTGCCATTCTTGTACCCTCTATGGTTTGTCCTTGGTTGGTTCCTCTTGTTTCAATTCCACAGAAGGGCTATGATGCACAGGAAGCACTCCTGGTGGCTCTCTCAAGTTTTTCTTCAGGGACAATGTTGGAGAAGATGGTAAAAGATACTTCATTTGCGACAGATGACATTCTGGATAAGAATCAGAATTCATATACTGCAGTAGAAGGAATAAGGGAAGTTGACTGCTTGCATGATCATATCGATGTGAAGAGATACACTGTCTCTCCTTCTCGCAGCGACTCCCGTAGCATCAAACTATCTCCCTCCTGTTCAGTTTCTGACGGAAAAGCTGTTACTGAATCTGGAAAGGAAGTAAGAACTGTTGAATTCCTCGGTGAATTTGATTAGTAGAACTTTCTTGTCTCTCTATAGCCAGATAAATCATCATCAGTTTCTTAGATCTACTTCTTTTCAGGAATTTGCCTCTATGAGATTGAGCAGTCATCAAGTGGGGTTGCTGCTCTCATCTATTTGGGCTCAAGCAACATCACTGGAAAATTCTCCTGCAAATTATGAGGCAATGGCGCATACTTGCAACCTTGCTTTATTCTTTTCTCGTGCCAAAGTGAGTTTCTCATCGATAGCTGGCAACTTTTTGTATGAGCCAAATATTTGAATTTTCTGTCCTATGTTGCATAAACAACAGTACTTCCTTTTGATCTACTAGCTCTGAGACATTTATTTTAGTGTGCATACTGGGAAATCTTGCATATTTATGAAACATCGTCTCTGTATATCGGGATTAAGATATGCTTACATCTTGATCCTCCCAAAACCATGTATTACCGGTAGCCTTATGGCACCGAATCGCCCTAACCATAGTTACTTGGGGATTCGTCCTGACTCCTGTATCATGGTACGGTTTTGGGAATATGGTACACTACTTTGCTTTATTTTTCTTAGTTGGTTTGCCAATTCGGTTGGCAGTACGCGTTATAATACTATTTGCGTCGATGTAAGTAAGTTCAGTATTCAGCTCAATAGTTGTGCCATTGTACCAAAAGAAAACCTTATATAAAACTAATAAAATTCCTAAATAAGATACTGAAGTTGAAGACTATTCATAGTCATACATCATATACTAGAACATCATCTATTAGAGTGAAACTTTCCAACAAAATGGAAATGGTATAAATTTGTCAGGCTAAAACATGTAAATAAATCATATAAAATGATAAAATGGCAAAAGAGTCATAACCTTTGTATAAAATTATAGGAGCATATGAGCAATATGTAAAACAGATTGGTGGCTCGAAAGTTACAAGTCATGACTCATGAGGTAATAATAAGCAAATAGAACACGAACTACGAAGTTTTAAGTTCATAAATGTATAGTTATGGGGTTCCAAATTCATAAGAAATATCAAGTCTTTCCCTATTCTCTCTTCTATTAAAGGATATTTCCGTAAAAGCAAGTTTACCGTGAGATTTCAACGATCATTTGGGATCATGATTTAGTCATCCGGATCGAGTACCATTATGTTAAATTTTGAAATCATTGAATCTATTAGGCACAATGACCGTGTATATATACAAGAACAATTGGACATGGTTCCCTCTCACAATTGATGTGGGACTATAGTAGAATACAATTCTATCTCTAACACCTCCAAACTTACTATGGATATTTGATGAGAGTTATCAACAAATCAACATACAAACGCTTTCCCTCAACTCAAGGTGGATCTACCAACGTGAGGTGAGAAGCAAAGAATGTCTAAAAGTAAGGGCCTTCGTAATGAAGTTCTTACAAATAAATCTTTGTAGGTTATTTCATGTTTATCTAATTCATTACAACTAGATATACTAGGAAGAAATATCTTTGATGCTTTGGATATGTTATTGTAACTACAAAAGAGTTAGCGTCCTTGCCATAACATCGAAACTCTAGAGTTGTGACGAGGGTTGAGGGTTAAGTACTTATATTATTCGCCCACACCCTAGGTCGAAGCCCATTCTCTGGGCAAAAAATTGGATTCACACAGCAATATATATATATATATATATATATATATATATATATATATATATATATATATATATATAACTTTCATTGTACACTAGAAAAGATTTGAACCTTAGTTGTTCTGGTACCATGTTAAAGTCCATGCCACTATATAAACTCGAGGATTATATATTTATATTATTCTAACACGCCTCTGTAAGTTGAAGGTTCATTTAGAGTAGAGAGCTGGATTCATACAATGGTACAATTTCTTTGTAACTCCTCTTAGTTGTGTGGAAGATGATTTGGGTTGCTTCAATACCAAGTTAAATTCCTTATTACTGCACCAAAACTCTAGAGTTGTGATGACTGCTGGGGTTAAGGGTTAAATATTTATATTTTTTCAGTAGTTTTCTCTAATTTGCACGACATTTCATCTTTTTTTTTACAGGCCTCCGGCCATGTAGCCCTTGTCCGTTGTTTCCAGTTGGCATTTTCTCTCAGAAGCATCTCTCGTGACCGTGAAAGTAAGTTTCTCTCTTGTATTAAAATATTGGTCTTCCAAGAATATGATAATTTTCGTGTTTATTACATCTAAACTTACAACTATTAATTATGTACTATTTCATGTATTACCTAGCAAGCACGGACACTTCAAAAATTAGGACCATGTTGTGTCGAAAACGTATTTGACACATCCTTGACACTCCAAAATACATTAGGACAACTCAAAATAGATAGTGTATTCGTATCGTCGTGTCCTTAATCTATGTTGTTTTGGGCGCTAGACGAGACGAGGTGACATACCTCCCGCCGCGCCTAGACGTCGTACAGTAACCTGTACATGTAAGTTCTGTTGTCATGCAATTTTTTAGAAACCTGTTGGTTTTTAAAGAAAGAAGTTTTTAAAACAAAAAAAAACTAGAACATACTTCAATAGTTCAATTGTAAGTTTAAAAAAAAAGGAAAAAAAGAACTGAAGAAGAATAACTGCAAGTTTAAAAAACAACAGCAACATCAGAAGAAGAAGAAGAAGAAGAAGCAACAACAATAGAGGAAATCAAGTAAATAAATAAAAAACAGGAGAAAAAAATAGAAGAAGAACACAAGAAGAAGTATCAACAGAAGAAATAAAAAAACATGAAGCTTTAAAAAAACAAAAAAGAACTGATGAAGAAGACGAAATCAATAAAATCAACGAGTTATATAAAAAAAAAAGAAAACTCAACACAAATTTAAGAAGAAGAAGATGCGGCAAAAGAAATAAAAAAACAAACCAGAAGAAATAAAAAAAATAAAGAAAAAGAAGAAAAAAATAAAGAAAAAGAAGAGCGTACGTGTTGGTCGGTTCCCTCAATCGAGCAACTTTATCGAGTTCTTCTTTTTCTTCTTTTCAAAGCATCAGTAGTCGAAATGGACCAAACCTATTAAGCCAAAAAAAAAAAATTGAAATAGAAAAATTACATTATTCCCATAAAAAATTTACCGCCTAAGTCCAGTTTTTTTTTCCAGGCGACCCTAGACAGGTCGTTTAGGCGCACCTAGGCGACCATCACCTAAAGCCAAGAGAACATTGTCCAAGTTGAGAACATTGTCCAAGTTGAGGCATTTTCTTTCCAACCTGCACGCCTAGGCATCGCCTGTGACATCATAGTCCTTATTGTGTTATGTCATATCCGTCTACGTATTAGTCTATTAAAGACATCAGGGATCCGTGCCCATCGAAAACCGGACTAAAAATCTTTTAAATCTGAATATATATATATATATATATATATATATATATATATATATATATATATATATATAGGTTTTTCTAACATGTGCCCTTAGGATGAGGGCATATGTTAAAATGTATTTAAAGTTAGTTAATTACCTCTACCTTCATTATTGTTTTTGTTTTTTGGTATCTTGTACCACCACCTACCTGTTTTAATATTAAAAACTGTTGGAGAGAATAATTGGATAGTTTTATTGATAGAGTACACATATATATAAGGAGAGTCATCCTCTCACTTGTGTGTCTACCAGATGTGGGACTAAATCATACTCAACACTTAACATATTCAACACCCTCCCTCAAACTGGAACATAGATGTGAATCATACCCAGCTTGTTACACAGAAAATGAACTCGAGGGCCTAAAAGAGACTTTGTAATTATATCAGCTATCTGATCTCCGATTCTCACATGGTGGAAAGTTATTACCCCCTTCTGATATAACAGACAAAGTGGATGTCGATCTTAATATGTATCGTCCGTTCATGGAATACAATATTGGTAGCAATATGGATAGCTGACTGATTATCACACCACATATCTGTTGCTTCCGATCATGCTTCTTCCAGCTCTTTTATAAGATGCTGCAATATAATATTTCTGCGGTGCCATGAGCAATGGCTCGATATTCTGCTTCCGAACTCGATCGTGAAACTACACTCTGCTTCTTGCTCATCCACGATACTAAGTTTCGACCAATGAATACTGAGTAGCTGGATATAGAACGTCGATCTGTAAGGCTCACACTCCAGTCAGCATCTGTAAAACATTCAAGACATGTCCTTGATTCTCCATCTGAATTCTTTTTCCATGATTCTGAGCTAAATAATGCAAGATCCTGAGAACTACTTGCCAATGCAGAACTCGTGGGAAAGCCATAAATCTACTGACTACACTTGCAGTAAAAGAAATGTCCGAACGAGTAATTACCGCCAAGTAATTTAGTTTTTCGACCAGCCGACGATACTGATCAGGATTGGTCATTAGTATCCCTTCATCTGGGAGTAACTTTACCCCTGGATTCATGGGTGAGGTTGCTCCCTTAGCTTGCATCATCCTTGCTTCGGTTAATATGTCAAGAACATATTTTTTCTGAGATATTACAATGTCTCGCTCACCCATTGTGACTTCGACTCCCAAGAAGTACTTTAATCAAGGTAGTCAAAGGCGCAAGACGTACTCGAGGCGCAACGTGTCCATATCGTCCGAGAAATAAGGCGCACTTCAGGTGCATGCTATATATATATATATATATATATATATATATATATATATGAGTACCCTTTGAATTGATGTTTTAAGTGTAATGACCTGCAACCGCACGGTGCATTACGCCGAGTCGGATTGAATGAGGCAATAGCTGGTTACATTTCGATTTGTTGGATTTGGGAACAAGTATTGATTTGAGTTGGTTTTATGTGCAGAACGCAAGCGGAGTTCGATGGAATCAGGTGTTCGTTTGGAGCAGTAGTGAGATAGCTGGATTGGAGCAATAATGTCGTCTTCCTTAGTCCGATCGGTCGGATGATTTGGAGAGCACGACCTGCTTGCACGGTCATACCAATTGAGTAGATCGTGCTTTGCATTGGAACACGGGTTCAAGGGATCGGCTGTATCGGCAAGGCATAGTGCTAGCGGAATCAGACTTGGTGAGTGGGCTCTTGTCCCTTCTCCTCTACTCCTTCATGCCTAATAATATGGAACACACGTAATGGCTTGAACACTTGGACTGGAACTTGAAAATCACTACGCTGTGGCGTGCATAGAGTGTACGTCGTTTGATTGAATATAATTTGTGGTTTGAGTTGGTTTTGCGTTGGAAAGTTAGAGCTTGAGTGGAGCATCTTGGTTGGAACATCGAGGCACTTCGGGCGAGCGAGCGTGCGTTGCGCACGAGTATCAGTTGGGCGCTTTGTCAAGCAAAGCGTGCATTTGTTGTTCGAAACCGGACAACTGCATCGGTGAGGGCATTGTGCTATTGTTGGGGCATTGTGCCACGGAGTTTTTTGAGCGAAGGGGTGTTGCACCAATTGGAACACTGTGCCGAGAAGCGGCATAGTGCCTATGGGGATAACTTGAGATGGTGCCTTGGGATATAGTTGGAGAATGATTATGGATAATTGGATGGATTGAGGCGAGTATCGTTTGGTGGGGCGAGAAGGCTCGATTCTCTTGTCATACCTACTTGGTTTTTGCATTGGTCACAGACAACCTGTTGCGCACAGGGTTTGGTTTCCTTGAATGGGATATGCTCCGGGGCACCGGGACCGTTCGGCCATAGAGAAGACAAATGGTAACGTGCCTTGGGTTCGGTGCCGTTAGTTCGATACGACCAGGCGGACTAGCTACTCAGCGCTGGATCGAGTAGAACTGCAGTTGATTAGTCCTTTATGGCTTGGCTAGTGACTTCATATAGATAATAGTTGGTTTGCTTTGGTTTAGTTTGTGCTTTTCGTGTAGGCGGCGGCCACCTTGCCTCGGACAAGAGTGTACATATCGATGATTGGATTAGTAAGGCTTGAATTTTGGCATGGTTTGAGGATGGATTTTGAACCTTGGATTGTGATTCGATAGGGTCATGCGTTGCTTGGGTTTGAGTAGGACGCTTTGCATGCTAGTTTACCTTGAGTTGGATATATTTGCTTGAGTTTAATGCTTGCATGTTTAACCTGTTTTACAGTTTTTATTAACATGTCATACCTTTGCCATGAAATGAATCTAGGATTCAAGTAGAAAGATCACCATATAACTGTTTGCATTCACTATCTACTTAGTGTCGATTTAGACGAGTGGGTTACCCCGCTCACCAGTACAGCTGTGTACTGACCCACGTTTGTGGACATTATTTCAGGTACGCATGTGTAGTAGCGCTGCTTGGATATACGGGGCATGATGTATGGAACTCTAAGTATCTTTATGGGCAAGAGAAAGAGCAAGAGTGTTGCATCGCCTTTGTGGCATTCTCCTTCGTGGCATTTTCATTTGGACCCTATCGAGAGCTTCGCTGGATATACTCTGATGTGTGCTTGGTACACAATACTTGACTTTCGCTGCAACTTGGTCCTCTCGATGATAACTTTGATGTTTGACATCATCGCGTTGTGCGAGCGCAACTCCAGGCTCACACGACATCACGTCCCGATGAGAACGATTGTCCTGCGAAAGCGCTGCAACGTGGTGATTCACGTTCAGCGGGGACGATCGAGCTTGCGGGAGATTGGGGTATGACAAATTGGTATCAGAGCGTCCGGTTCATTTCCTTGGACTATCCTTTGGTTCATCACAAACTCTAAATAGCTTCCGCGTGTCGTTTGGCTCTTGGCTCTACTCGGTGTCGCATTGGATGTTTCATGCAATAAGTCTATATTTGTTGGTTGTGGGTGCATGTTCTTCGTTGCGTTGGCTTTCGTTGGTTTTCGATAGATCATGTAGCATCGTTTGGCATTGTTGCATTTGTGCAGCAAGTTGAGAGGTGTTGCGTTGGTTTGGCTTATCGTTCAGGAGATTCTGGTTGCATCAGTTGATCAGTTGGTTGACAGACGAGATTGGTTATATGGCATGTTGTGAGTAGAAGCACTGGATGAGAATGGATTGTTGCACGAGTTGTTCGTGTAGCGAATGTGTTGGATGAATTTTGAATTTTGGCTGGGTATATCATAGAGAGCATTGGTTGAGCAGGTTTGAGTTGAGCACTGGTTGAGCATGTGTGGCGCATTGGTTGGGCAGGTTTGAGTTTGGCTTGGGGATATCAGAATAGCGTTGCACGAGTTGCTCGTACAGCAAATGTGTGGAACAGTTGGGTATTGACTTGGATTACTTGGAAGAGATCGTTGCACGGATTGCTCGTGTAGCAAAAAGTATCGGACGGTTTGAGAAATAGTTGAAAGTATTGGGAATGGAACATGGCGCAAGTTGTATAGCGAGATTGATAAAAGAGTTAGATGGTTCATGCGTTGGCTGAGTTTCGTGTCAGACTTGAGTTGGGAATGACATGATCACGCAGAATGGATGGTTCGAACGGATCTTGGATCAGTGCAAAGAATTGTGATGCGAGTAGTGACTTGATTCGGAGTGGTATATGGTATACTACATAGTGAGCGTGACATTGAAATATTTTGGATATACCTCAATGGAATTGCCGCAACGGATGCGGGTAACATAAATGTAAGTTGGTTGGTGCACATCGGTTGAGTTATGTATCGGAACATGGAGCAAGCGAATGTTGAGTTGCGATCGACAGGATCATCCCGGAATTGTTGGTTTGGAATAGACGTTCGTCGACGCAGAGTAAGCGCGAGAGCGACTTTATTTTCAAGTGGTATATGGTGTAATAGAATTTGACTCAGGTATTATTCGATACGTTATATTTGAGCGATCAAGAATGGACTTGTGCAAATGGAAGTATCGTTGGACTTGAGTGATGGACGAGAACGAAACAAGCAATGTGAATGAGTGTTTGGAATTTGAAGGATTGATGCGGATTAGTATTGGAAACAAGTTGAGATCGATCAGATGGAAAGCTGAATATCAGAGTTCGCTTGCACGATTTGGAAGTTCGGCGGAGCATCATTCATTGATGCAAAGAGAGAGTTGAGCATGAGGAATAAACCGTTGGGATACGCTTGAGCGAGCGATGGGTGTATCGAAGGGTAGCGAGCACGGACTACGAATTTTGGCAATACATTGGAGCTGTTGGTTGAGCAATGAAACATGATATGGTTTGGAGGGGCAATGCGATGGATTCGTACGAACTTGAAGGATTTTGGATATTGGCGCTCGAGAAGTTGGACTCAAGGTTTAGCGGAAGTGAAATTTGGTGAAATGGTGCAACGATGGTAGACGGATTCTTCGGAAGACGTGAACGGGCATGAGACAAGTCTAGTTGATGTTAAGTCAGATTGGAAGTTAACACTTGCAGTACTGAGGCGGATTGAGGCAACGAGTGATGGTGATATGATTTGAGATTGTGTTGGAACTTGTGCACGAGTCATTGAGAGTATGTGGACTAATCGGAACATAGAAAAATCAAGACGGGCTAAGGAATGGAACAAGAAAAAGAATTGTGGCGGATAGACTTTTGAAGATAGCTAAACGAGAGAGCAACGTTGAAGCAAATCACCGTGCTGCTCGAGCAAGTTGGACGTGCACTTTGAAACATGGCATACGGATAATAATTGGAGCGAGTCTATGGTTTTCGGAATCGTTAAAAGTGGTAGTGCGAGAAGTCGAACATGGCAGTTCAGAATTTTTGATGGATTCAGGACAGAACGACGGAGTGATGGAAGACGGTTTCAACGAGTGCAATTATCAATTTGTGGCTTAGATAGATAGTGAGACTCTAGGTGGTTATACAACATTTGGTTGACAGATCCTCAGAGGTAGTGCATGAAGTTCTCGGAGTCAGAAGTTCGTTCGGATGGAATGGTTGGATTATGGCTCAGATTTACAGAGGAGATATAGCATGGTTCGTAGTAACTGTCCATCGTGGTGACTTACAATTATCGAGCGTAGTTTCGGGACAGCTGACCCAGCGACTTGACCGCCAAATCAGAAATGAATATTGTAGAACCATAAAATGACCCTTGCGGCAGCGCATTTGGGAATGTGTCGAGGGTGGATGTGAGTGGTGTTTATTGGAGAGGTCTAAGTAACTGAGTGTTGGATTTGAGAGATTCTTGGAATAGCCTTCAGTTGAAGATGCAGCCGGAAGATCGAAGCGATGATGGAAATAGCCTAAGTCAACTGATGAGATTCATAGTCGCAGATTTTTGAAGATGTCATCGCCTCTGACTCGTCGTGCCCCGGAAGGGAATATCATTCATATGAATTGACGAATGTGAAACTAGCTTGTGAAGTTAAAGTAGCGGCTCATTCAGATCAGATCCTTGCACTACCGGATGGGACAGATGTGCCTCAGATCTACAAGATGCATCGGAACTTAGTCTCGGATGCGTGCTCGTACAGAAGGCGAAGGTGATATCTTGTGCTTCGAGGCAGTGGAAGCAGTGCGAAGAACTATTTCATGCGCGACCTAGGAATTGTGGCGAGTGTGTCCACGGTGAAATCGTGGCGATACTATCCTTATGGCGTGGCGGCGAAATCTTCGTGGATCACATGAACCTCAATATAGGTGTTCACCTAGTGAGGTATTGAGATTGGGGAAGAGGTGTTGGGCTGAGCTGATCTAAGAGCATAGTGCAATGTATGGGTAAGTCGCCTAGCGGGGGTACTATCAGTTGTGATGATCGTTCGGAGCAAGAGATGATAGTTGGAGATAGTGCATGCGGAACATTATGCGATTGGAGTTATGCTAGAGTTTGGTTGGTTGAGCTTGGACGGTACTAGTGTGGTTTCAGAGATAGTCGGATGGATTGAGTTGGAACACGAGCTGATTGGGTCAAGTGGAGATCGTCAGTGGCAAATTATCGTATTTGAGAATAATGCTTGTGCGAATGAGTTATGGAATGAACGTCAGGATTGGTTCAATCGGGAGTGAAGCGAATGAATGTCTCGGACATGAAGATACCCTTGTAACTTGTCCAAATTCGCTATCGCTAAGCTCGGCTGAATTGCATGTATTTCATGGACGCCTTAAATATGTGTATGATCCAAACTAAGCGATATGAGGAATTCGTATTGAGCTGCAAGGAGGATGTGGGAATATGAAATTTGTGCGAGCGTTCATCGCGAGTGAGATGCTGAGTCTGGATCAAGAGAATGTAAGTTGCATGGAGCAGAGTTATGAAATTGGGCAAGCAGCATGCGAGTAAGGAATGTATACTAGTTTGGTTCGAGGACAAAACCTGATTCTAAGTGGTATATTATGTAATGCCCCGCAACGACATGGAGCAGAGTTATGAAATTGGGCAAGCGGCATGCGAGTAAGGAATGGATACTGGTTTGGTTCGAGGACAAAACCTGATTCTAAGTGGTATATTATGTAATGTCCCGCAACGGCACGATGTATTACGCTGAGTCAGATAAATGAGGCAATAGCTGGTTACATTTCGATTTGTTGGATTTGGAAAAAAGTATTGATTTGAGTTGGTTTCATGTGCATAACGCAAGCGGAGTTCGATGGAATCAGGTGTTCGTTTGGAGCAGTAGTGAGATAGTTGGATTGGAGCAATAATGTCGTCTTCCTTAGTCCGATCGGTCGGATGATTTGGAGAGCACGACCTGCTCGCACGGTCATACCAATTGAGTAGATCGTGCTTTGCATCGGAACGCGGGTTCAAGGGATCGGCCGTATCGGCAAGGCATAGTGCTAGCGGAATCAGACTTGGTGAGTGGGCTCTGTCCCTTCTTCTCTACTCCTTTATGCCTAATAATATGGAACGCACGTAATGGCTTGAACACTTGGATTGGAACTTGGAAATCACTACACTGTGGCGTGCATAGAGTGTGCGTCGTTTGGTTGAATATGATTTGTGGCTTGAGTTGGTTTTGCGTTGGGCAGTTGGAGGTTGAGTGGAGCATCTTGGTTGGAACATCGAGGCACTTCGGACGAGCGAGTGTGCGTTGTGCACGAGTATCAGTTGGGCGCTTTGTCAAGCAAATCGTGCAGTTGTGGTTCAAAATCGGACAACTGCATCGGTGAGGGCATTGTGCCACTGTTGGGGTATTGTGCCACGGAGTTTTCTGAGCGAAGGGGGTGTTGCACCAATTGGAACACTGTGTCGAGAAGCGGCATAGTGCCTATGGGGATAACTTGAGATGGTGCATTGGGATATAGTTGGCGAATGGTTATGGATAATTGGATGGATTGAGGCGAATATCGTTTGGTGGGGTGAGAAGGCTCGATTCTCTCGTCATACCTACTTGGTGTTTGCATTGGTCACGGACAACCTGTTGCGCACATGGTTTGGTTTCCTCGAACGGGATATGCTCCGGGACACCGGGACCATTCGGCCATGGAGAAGACAAATGGTAACGTGCCTTGGGCTCGGTGCCGGTAGTTTAATACGACCAGGCGGGCTAGCTACTCAGCGTTGGATCGAGTAGAACTGCAGTTGATTAGTCCTTTATGGCTTGGCCAGTGACTTCATATAGATAAGAGTTGGTTTGCTTTGGTTTGGTTTGTGTTTTTCGTGTAGGTGGCGGCCACCTTGCCTCGGGCAAGAGTGTGCATATCGATGATTGTATTAGTAAGGCTTGGATTTTGGCATGGTTTGAGAATGTATTTTGAAGCTTGGATTGTGATTCGATAGGTTCACGCGTTGCTTGGGTTTGAGTAGGACGGTTTGCATGTTAGTTTACTTTGAGTTGGATATATCTGCTTGTATATTTGCTTGAGTTGAATGCTTGCATGTTTAACCTGTTTTACAGTTTTCCTTAACATGTCATACCTTTGCCATAAAATGAATCTAGGATTCAAGTAGAAAGATCACCATATAACTGTTTGCATTCACTATCTACTTAGTGTCGGTTTAGACGAGTGGGTTACCCCGCTCACTAGTACAGCTGTGTACTGACCCACGTTTGTGGGCATTATTTCAGGTACGCAGGTGTAGTAGCGCTGCTTGGATATACGGGACATGATGTATGGAACGGTAAGTACCTTTGTAGGCAAGAGAAAGAGCAAGAGTGTTGTATCGCCTTTGTGACATTCTCCTTCGTGGCATTTTCATTTGGACCCTATCGAGAGCTTCGCTGGATATACTCTGATGTGTGCTTGGTACATAATACTTGACTTTCGCTGCAACTTGGTCGTTTCGATGAGAACGATTGTCCTGCAGAAGCGCTGCAACTTGGTGAATCACGTTCAGCGGGAACGATCGAGCTTGCGGGAGATTGGGACGTGACATTAAGATATTCTTGAAAGATATTCTTGAAATGCTTCGTAAGGATCATACAAAATAGTATAAGAAAACTGAAAAAAATAGCATACAAAATAACGTATTCAAGGGAGTAATTTTTTTTTTATATTGTTGTTGCCGCCAGCCAAGTCGAGATCGAGAGAGAGAGAGAGAGAGAGAGAGAGAGAGAGAGAGAGGGGGGGGGGTGGCTCACCTGAAGAAGCTGCCACCGCCAGCCAGGTGTCCGCTGCCGCCGTCGCCAGGTAAGTAGGATTTGTGTTCTTTTTTTTCGATCTTTCTTTCTTCTGTTCTTTTTTCTCCTTTCTTTCTTATGTTCTTTTTTCTTCTTCTTGTTATGCTTTCTTTCTTCTGTTCTTTTTTTTCCAGCTCTTCCTTCTTCTTTTCTGCGGGCTACTTTGCTTTGTTGGGCTATTTGTTTTTCATGCAATTGTTTTTTTGTTGGACATGTTAAAATTGGTCCATATATAAGCTTTTTTCTGAATATTTCCTAAGCGTGTCTAGGCACGTCTTAACCACTTCCCGCATCTCTGAGAAATGTGCGCCTTACGAAACGAGCCTTGCCTTGACTACACTGAGGCGTTGTCTCTACGTCTAGGATCAAGACGCGCCTTTGACAATACTGACTTCAATTCTCCCATATCTTTAGTTTGAAACTGTTTGTCCAGAAACCTTTTCAGTTCTACAATACCCTGAATGTCATCCCTCGTAATTACGATGTCATCAACATAGTCACCAAGTAGTATTCGTCCGGCTGATGTTTGCCGTTAAAATACTGAATGATCCTTCTTTGACTGGCATATTACAAATTGTGTAACAATATGGATAAATCGACCAAACCATGCACGAGGTGATTATTTAAGGCCGTAGAGTGCTTTACGTAGATAACACACTTTACTCTCCCTTGCAACGATCCCAGGAGGTTGCACCACATAGACTTCTTCTTCAAGGCATTTTTCATGTCCAACTGAAATAAGGTCCAATCATATTGGATAGCCAATGACATGAGCAATCACACAGAGGTCATCCTGGCAACAGGGGAGAAGATCTCAAAATAATTCTCACCATAAATCTGAGAATACCTTTTTGCCACAAGACGAGCTTCTAGACGATTAAGGGTGCCATCCGGTTTCACCTTGAATGTGAACACCCATTTGCAACCGACCGCCTTCTTACCAGTAGGCAAATCCACCAAGTCCCATGTATGGTTCTCCTGAAGCGCACGTATCTCCTTTTCCATAGCGGCACGCCAACCAGGATGTTTGAGTCAATTGGGGGATCCGAATCCTATCAATAGTACCCACCAAGGACTGAGTGTGACTCACAAGCCCTTTGTAGTTGTGAACATACAAAGAATGGTCGCGGCATGCACGACGAGGGCGAAAGCCGGTAGATCAGGCGGTAGTGAGTTGGTGGAGCTGGAGGACTCTGATGACGACACCAGCTCTACGGTTATGGGCACCACTGGTGAAGCTTGTTCTGATGGAGCTGGTGTTCGCAGATCATGGGACGGTAAGACTGGTGATGCCGGTTCTGACCGAGCTGGTGTTTGCCGACCAGTAGACGGTAGAACTGACTCGGTAGGGGAGGACACCCTTACGAGGGGCTGCTGAGTGTGAACTTGATACAATAAGTTATCATCAGGATAAACTTTTGGAACAAAATATGTAGTTGGAGGGAGTGGGGGAAACTCAGTTTCGACAAAGGTAATATCCCGAGACATAATGTACCTTTTCAAAGTTGAAAAAAAACGATACTTTTTCTGATCCTTAGGATACCCAATAAAATTACACTTGAGTGCCTTCGGGTCTAATTTAGAAAGGTTAGGTCGAGTATCCCTAACGTAACACAAGCACCAACAAATTTTGAGGGGTAGAGGAAAGGGCATTCGATTGGGATGTAACATAGAAAAGGGAGATAATTCCATGGAAAGTAAGATGGGAAGAGAACTCCCGAGATACATACGACCTTTGTCGCTCCGAAGTCACTTGATGGAAACCCCAAATTGGATTTTTATTTCTGCAAAAAAATTACACCAAATGTCAAATAATTTAGAACAGTTCTTCATTAGATAGACATAAGTGACGACTCGGGAGTAATCATTAACAAAGGATACAAAATATTTGAGCCCATCATCGATTCAACATGACATGGTTCCCATATATCAGAATGAACTAAATCGAAGGTAGCGAAAGCAGCTTTATCCAAACTCACTGGATAAGATGCACGATGATGTTTTGCTAGACTACACAACTGACAATTAAGAGAAACTCGAAGATCTAGTGATGGACATAATTTCTGGAGAACTTGGATAGACATATGACTAAGCCGACAATGCAACTCAAACGGGCCGCTACATACACCGGCACAAGCAACAGAAGATTTCAACTCAACCAGGTATAAGCCTCTAGCCACATGCCCTATACCAATGGACTTTTTCGTCTTCAGGTCCTGAAAAACACAACCATCAGGAAAGAATGTTACCGAGCAGTGTAATTCTTGAGTTATCCGGCTAATGGATAATAAACGGAATAGGTTGCCAAGTGTGTATAAAACATAAGTAACGGGAATATTTGGGGAAAGAATGGTATTTCTTTTTCCACGCACATTCAAAGAACTGTCATTTGCAATAGTAATATCTGTCACATGTCCCACAGATACATAGTTACGCAACATACTTGCATCACCTATCATATGATCAGACGCGTCCGAGTCAATTACCCACCGTTTTGGTTGAACCACACACACTGCTGAGTATTTGGCAGTGGATCCGAATGTAGATGCTCCTCGTTGTTGAGCTTGGAACTCTAAATTCAGCATAGGTCTCCACATTCATCTGCACGGATCGCTCGACAATGTCATGAGCATCCGATGCAACGTTGGCAGTAGCTTTTGGATACTACCACTGAAAATAACATTGTTGACCACAGTTGAAGCAAGTGCGCAGTCATCCTCCATCACGACGCAATTATCCCGTCAAGCATTGCAGCCAACATAGCGGCTACCACGTCTACCACCACGACCCCTACGAACAATATCCTAGGCAAATTGATTAGTAGATGCATTGCTTGTATCAGACCCTACTACTTTCGCTAGGTAACTATGCTTCCATCAAAGATAGAACTTCTGCCCCAACAATAGTCTGAGACCGTACGAAATCTGCATCAGGACGAAGCGAAAAGAGATACGTCATGACATAAAGATGCTGGCGTTGAGTTCTCACTTTATTCAGATCTGTTTTCAAGGGTAAGACACGATCAACCTCATCAGTCAGGGCCTTAAAAGTGCGGAAGTGATCCTAATGTAATTTGTCTCCTTGATCTGCTCGGTAGACACCGACAATCGAGTCATAAATGCGAGAAAAGTCGCATTTTCCATCGAACATGGCCGTTAGGACCTCTCATAACTCCTTCATAGAATCCGTGTTATGAACCATATCCTTGATGGATGGTTCCATCGAATTCATCAACTATATAAACAGTCTGCTATTATCAGTCTCCCACTGCTCATATGTGGGATCATTCTCCTTTGGAGGGTTGTCAGTGAGATGTTTTGACAACCGCATTTTCCGAAGCGTCTTCTCGACCTTGCGCCATGTGGAGTAGCTGTCCGGACCATCTAGCCTCCGATTGACAAGTCGAATCGAAGAGAGTGTTGTATCAGTGGTCGGTCCCCCCGTCTCTGTATTTCCGACACTGGTGCTACCAACACTGCTATTTACCACAATATTCGACATCCTTCAAGTTCTCGATTCGACTATCGTTTATCGTCTCAATCCGATATTTACATAAACCTCGCCAATACGCAATCAACGTTGCTAGAACTGGCTAGCGCAATGTTGGCAGAAATCGAATGTGGATCACACAAGGCGGGATAGAGATTCATGCAAGCTTAGGTTGCTCTATGTTAGATCCTGATGTGGATACTGGGTCAGGAACAAATATTCACACAAACAACCACGTTTGCTCTCTGTTAACTCCTGATGTCGTTGTTGAGGTTCAGAGGTTCATGTAAACTAACATAGGTTGTTCTCTGAAGATCTCAACTCCGAAGATTTTTTTTTAGATCTATTTTTTTTAAGATTAGGTGGCTAGGGTTTTTGGATCTGGCGGCGTCTGCTGTGTAGGATCTGGCGACGGCTTAAAGTCATGATAGGGTTAGGTTTTGGAGGGGGGGTTGTCGAGCTAGGTGAGGCGGTGGGTCGGTGACGGGGGGTCGACATTAGGTGATTGAATGGGGGGATGATATGTGATAGTGGGGGATCGAACGGGAGTGGGTCAGTGACTGCGGGAGATTGAGGGGGGGGGGGGGTTCGATCTGTGACGGTGGGGTATCGACGGGGGTTGGATCGGTGACGGGGTATCGATGGGGGTGGTTCGAAAGGAGTCGGACGGAGGTCGGCAGGCGTGCGGAGGAAGCTGTCGGTAGGGAGCAACGGTTAGGGTTTTGAGGTGAGATAGGGAGAGAGGGAGATGACTAGGATTTTGCGAGAGAAGGGGGCTAGGATTTTGGCTCTGATACCATGTTAGAGAGAATAATTGAATAGTTTTATTGATAGTAAGTACACACATATATAAGGAGAGTCAGCCTCTCACTTATGTGTCTATCCGATGTGGGAGTAAATCTTAACACTTACATACTCAACAAAAACCATCATGCATTATACAAAGTTTCAAATAAATATAGAAAGTTTCAATTAATTCTATACTAATTGAAAAACAACTGAGGAGATTGAGGAGCATTACATGTTCCTTAACATGTGCCCTCAATGCATAAGAAAAACCATATATATATATATATATATATATATATATATATATATATATATATATATTTAGATAATTTTATATTGATAACTTGTCAGATGGTTACAGCCTACATGAAGCTCTTCTTGCTCGCCTAGGACCTAGCTCTGGCTGACTTTCTGGACTTGGTAGAGGTGGATGGACGCAGGTTCATGATGTGCTAGAGAATTGCTCTATTAGGATTCTTGGTCCTCCTGTACACTTATCCACCATGGACCGCATATTCTTCCTGTCTGACCTCTACGCTCGCAACCGGACCTAGCTCCGCCCTCCCATGCATTTCGTCCACTACCTTAACATCCCCACCATCTGTAAGACTAGCCTCTTCTCTGCTCATGACAGCCCCGAGACCGGGACCAAAATGACCTCCAACAGGCAGAAGCGTGGAGCCCAGGCCTCCAACCAACTTGGAGGGAGGGGAAGGGGACAACATAGCCCCCCCTCCCCCCCCCCCCCCCCCCCCCCCCCCCCCCCCGGTATAAGCAGGTAGTCGACCCGCTGCCCTCATAGTCTCGAAGCCTTCCACCGAACCTGAGTCTGCATGTGCACCCACACTGGAACCAGCATGTGTCCCTCATTATCCGGGGTCTCTACCTTGACGCGCTCCTCGAAATGGGCAGGAGATAACCTGATCGGGGAAGATGAGGGAACAATGGCAGAATATGCTGCAACCGTATCAGAACCAACCTCTGAGTCTTTGACAGAAACCGTGACGACAAGCTCGTTTGTCGCACCTTCAACTTCGTCTGTCCAACTGACCCGACCAACAGGGATCAGTGGGAGGCCCTGCTGCTTCCCCATTGGGGATGGCACGAACTTGCCCGTCTCCAAATCTCATATTGCCTCAGTCGCCAAAACCTTCTCCAGCCCGACAACAACCTCCACCTCCCTTCCTTAGCAATCCTGCCCCCCAGCGACTGTGCTGCCCACTGCCATCCCAGAGCCAGCAATGGCTGTTGCTCTCACAATAGTTTAGTAGGCGCATCAACCAACGCCTTAGAAGACTCCCCCTCCAAGGTGCAAGCGGCTGACAATGCATTTTCAGAAGGACAAGCATGGATCCCTTTGCTCTTACTGACACTGTCATCTGCGGCTTTCTTCTTAATGGCTTCCTGAGATCCTGACAGTCTCTCCTTTGGCCGCATTTTGCTTGCATTCACACTTGTCCTCTTGATTCCCATGATGTCTAAAGTATGAACAATAAAAAGGAGGAGACTCGTACCATATCGCTTGCCAGTAGCTTCGGCCATTAGGAAGTTTGATCCATACCTTCCTTTGAATGGGTTGGCTAATGTCCATTTCTACTAAAATTCTGGCCCTGTTGGGATGAGACACCATATGTGAGGCTCCATCAATTGCGAGCGGAGAACCAAAGCTCAGCCGTTCAGAAAAGTTACTCAGACACGCACCGTCGACCTCTTGAGTTCTTAGAAGGCGATCGAGTATTTCTCAAAGTCTCGCCCATGCGAGGAGTTACCATATTTGGAGCAAAAGGGAAGCTAAGTCCAAGATTCGTCGGCACGTTCGAAATACTTAAGCGAGTCGCCCCAGTCGCGTATCAGATTGCCCTGCCACCGTCATTATTCGAAGTGCACGATATTTTCCACGTTTCACAGCTTAGGAAGTACGTGTACGATCCGAGTCATGTGGTGAATCAAGATCTTTTTCTCGTTATGGATTTGCTTCTTCGGAATCGATTCCCATATTCAGTGGACCGTGTCCCGAGGTTGGACTTAGCGGCAGAGTCAAGAGGGACCTCTCCGATGCAAGTTTTCTTGCATAGTTTTCGCTGTCGCCTTGTTGCTTTCGTGCTTTTGAGTTGGTTTTCAGATTTGCGTTTTCTTGAACGATTTCGATGGATTTCATTGTTTTCGTTCGTTGAACTGCATTTTATTCCGAGCTTGGAAAGAGTAGAAGAGGTATTGATCATCTGTTTGTGGCAATGCAGGTGATCGTGTTGTAGACGTTGCGCGAGCGGAGTCTTGAAGCACCTCTTTCCTTTCCTCTCCCCACCAATTTGTGAGTGGCTATAATTCGATTTAGTTGACCCTTCTTCCAAGTCTTTACATCTAAAATCTTGCATTCTTGATTGTTTCGATCAAGCGATACCATAATAACTAAAAGATGTCAAGATAAAATGAAATAGACTTGGATTACTTCTGCTTGTGAATCAACTTGTGAACGGTTACCTTGTTGTATGCTAGTTCGTTTGGAATGTTCTTTCATCATGTTTCAATTCTAGTTAGAATATGTGCTCGTTGTATAAAATACCTTGGCCTTGTGCGTTGCGCAACCTAGGCACACGACATCACGCTTGGGGGACGACTATCGATTCTACGAAATCGGAACGTGACATATTTTATGTGGTCTTTCTATCTTGCCTTAGTTCACTCAGTGATGTTGAAGAGCACAGACCTAACAAACATATGGGGGGTGGGGGTGGGGTAGGTCGGGAAGTGACACCTACACCGAAGCCAAAGGTGATTTCATCAACGGAGAGAATCTCTGGAGACGACCTAAATAGTCTCATGGGACCGTTGGCAATGAACTTTGGTATTGTGACCTCAACCTCAAAAAATCCTCCTCCAATAATAGCCGAATAAGAATTTGCCTGGAATCCAATAACCCGTTCTGCACTTTCCCGCGAAGGCCAATCTCGACAAAAGTTGTCGGGATCGCCGCCATAGTAGGTTTTCCATGAGAAAATTTTCCAACAAGAGCCAGCTTGAAAGGTACAACCAACAAAACCTCGTTCGCCTTCGAGAAAGCAATCGCCGGAGCCCCTAGAAAGGATCTTTGTGGGGGATAACATGCCCCAATGAACCGAGGATGCCGACACGACATGGGAGTCAAGTACTCGAAGGAGCTCGCTGATGCCGAAGCAACTGCGCCACCCGTCGCTGCGAGGAAAGACCGACCTTCGACAACTGCAGAAGAGGCCACCACCTGGACTGCTGCCCGTGCCGCAGGAAGAAGGGGCAGGCAGGCCGCGCGTTGTCCTCCCTCATCCGCGCTAGGCAAAGCCCGAGGGGCCAAGCACAGCGGGGCCGAAGGGACCGCTGGGGGAGGAAATACAACGCAGGGCACCCGCGTTCGACCAACGGTCCTCGCTTCGAACCGACGAAGGTAGAACTTCACCGCAGAGCTTGCCAAGAGAGGGGGACGATCCTCACCCTCTTGACAAACGGATGAGAACGACGCGAGAGTCGCCGAGGAGAAAACCGCAGAGATGATCAAGCAGGGAAACGAAGGACGGACCGACACGAAGGACGGACCGACTGGGCCGCAGGCGGGGGAGGGGGGGGGGAGGAGGAGGAAAACCCTCTGGTGCCATTGCCGAGCGGCCTCCGGATGAGAACCGCGAGACGCCAAGAAATTACCCAGAAGATCGTCCAAACATGGGGCTGTCTCAAAAAAATCCCATATATATATATATATATATATATATATATATATATATGCTAATGTCCTCTAGTTCAAGCGGTTATTGTGGAGGCATAAGATCCGAGTGGGCGATGTTTGAATCCCGATCGTGTTAATTATCCAGAAGATCGTCCAAACATAGGGCTAACTCAAAAAATCCCATATATATATAT